>WNKI01000002.1:8063976-8190676 GCA_015350385.1 Aculops lycopersici
AGAGAGAGAGAGAGAGAGAGCAAAGGAGAGTAGAAATCAAGACTCGATGGGAAAAAGTAAGGCACACATTGAATTCAAATGGCGCATTAAATTGATTAGCCGCACCCAGCACCAAAGCCGCTCGCTAGCTCGTGAGCTCTCTGTTTATTGGCTATATACCCCTGCCCAGTTAACAAACTAGCTCGCCAGCAGGTGAGCTGAGTTCATCATGAGCGATTGAGTTCAAACACTCAGGTTAACAGCTTGGGGTTGAGTTTTACGCACGCGCTACCTTCCGGTTTGGATCCGATTACCAGATTACCTGTCCGGCAGTTTGGTCGGCAGTTGGGAGGCTGACTTGCTAGTTGACTGGCTGTTTAACAACAGGTATTTTGAAATATTGATTGTTTGTTAGCTCTCTTACTTGCTCGAGTTTCGAGTGTGAGGCTTTGATTCGAGGATGCAAAAGCGATGGAGAGGGAGAGAGAGAGAAAGAGACGGTGAGCTAATGATGAGTTGTTATTCGCACTCACTCACTGGCACTTGCACTTGTTGTTATTGGTTCTAGTTTCAAATGAATAGAGATCCTCTCTCTCCCCCCTTCTCCCTTTCACCTGAACAAACAAACGATTGCTGCTATCGGGTCCATCATTGTAAACTCGATTGCTGGCGCCATGCCGGACGGCCCATCTAAATCCAGAGTTACTTATCTGCCAATCTAATATACAATCTTGACTATTTTGTGCGTGTGTGTGTGCGATACCTGAACTGAATGCATTTGTTTGCATCGTACCTGTTCAGGAATCACCTGTTTACAAAGCTCAATGCATGTTTCTGGCAAATTTAATCTCCAGTTGGACGTCAGACTGCGAGCTTCGTGGTCAACATTCAGTCGAGCCGAAGAGTTCTGGTAGCTCGCCGACGACGACGCTGCTCTTCCTCTTCGTGACTGGAAATTTGTTTGTAAAGTTTGTATCTAAACCAATTATGTTGCATGGGAAGGTTGTTGTTGTTGCTGCTTGGCGTGGCGTGGCGAGACAAGATTGATACAGACCCTTCTTCTCACTAACTTGTGGGTGATGGTCTCCACCAACTTGTTGCCGGTGGTTCATCTCTCTACTCTACTTCCGCCCAGAGCGCAACGACAATTTTGAATCAAGCTGATCAATGATGAGGCTGGTGCTCTTATTTGAACACCCTCCAGGTGAACTAGTGGTGACTTGGCCAGATTTAACAGGTGTTTCTAGTTTCTCCCAGCCTATGAGAGAAAAATATATTCAGGAAAAGTGACAGCCGGCAGAGAAACCGCTAGTTTCAATTGGCTCGAAGATTATGAATATTCAAGAGGAAATAATCATAATATTTATCACCGCCTCACTCCTCGCGTCCGTTGGTCTCGCTAACTCGAGCTGGAGCTTGTCAGCCCCGATCAGCTAGTGAGTCAGTCGGCAAGCCAGGCCATTGGGAAGAAGAGTTGAGCCAGCAACTTGGCTAAGTGGCTTTGCGATTTACAGAAAAAGATAGTGGTAATATCCGAGGCAACAACATCAAGTTTGAGGACGCGCCTCGAGGCGACACTCTAATCCCTTGATGGAACTCGCCTGTCTGCATCTGCTGCTTTTGAATCTGAACTCACCACTGCCAACTAGTTGATTCTATCTCAGGCTAGCAGACTAACAGACTAGCGACAATCATGATGACAACCGCTACGTGGGATCTGGGAGGTAGTTTTGGTTAGTTCCGGTGGCTGGTGGTGGTATTAATTGCGGCGGTGGTGGTGGTGGTGGTGGTCATCGTTCGCGGTTTATCAGTGCGACGTCCATAGTGCTGTTGTCAACTCGACGCGAATTTTGCGTCGAGTTGCGAGGGAGCGTCCGAAGCGCAGATTATAGATCCGGCTCATGTTGCATACGCAGCACTAAATGAAACCGAACACTTTTATCCAGTCGCTCCTCTCGTCTCGTCCACACTGACTAGAGTCCACCTGTTGGCCACCATTTCGGCTAGTTGATCGCCTGCCATGTTTGCCCGCCGCGATATGGATATGTTATGATGATGAGCAGCGTGATGCTCACACAAATTCCGTCCGTTGTTTTGGCCGCCGTCGTCGTCGTTGCGTGGCCATTGCATAAAATCGCAACCACCGACTAAACGCTGGTGGTGGTTGTTACCTTTGTGTTTCGTGTGGTTACATGAGATGAGTGGCGAGCTTGGAGCACACAGGCGACGATGGCGGTGCAGTCGCCCTAGCAAGAAGCGTAACATCATCGGTCCCCTACGCCGGCCGGCCAGCAACAAGTAGCGGCGCTCTCAGCCTTTGCGTGTCTCGTCTATCCAGCGGCAAGTCGTTGACCTCCACGAAGCTCCTGCTTCTCTCGGTCTCTCCCTCTCTCTCCACCATGCTCCTTGCTGATCAGCCGCATCTCCATTCGCTGTTAACAACAGCAACAACATCAACCACTAAAACCAACGGGCGCAAATTTGGCATCTCGATAAATTGTTGCCCCCACCTCGAGCTCAGGGTTTGCAAGCAGAATTTACCTCCATTGAGGCCTCCCTTTCGCTAGCCAACAAGAGATGTCTTCTCTCAAAGTTGGTTTATGTATGCTCAGGCTTAATCTCTCTCTCTCTGAGCCCGAAGGTTCCATCCAATTGGCCAGCTTCTCCAAGTCCGAGTCTCAGTCCTAGTCTCAGTCAGTTTTGCTGTTGCTAATCGGCATTAGCATCATTTGTGGCCAACAGGTACAATGTGTACTTGTCCTACTGTCGTCCCATCTCCTCCACTGTAAGTGATCTTCTTCCACTTCATCTTTTGTGGCTCCATTTTGGAAATAATAACTAAGAGCTCGTTAGCTCCTCCAAAACACAACCACCACTACCAGCAAAAGAACACTCTTGTGGCATCAATCCAACTTTAAAGTTTAGACTGATTGTGGGAGAGTTTGCGAGCTGGACTTGAGGTTGCGGTTGTTGATTTGTATTTAGTATTGTGGCCTGAGGATCAACAGCAACTCCATCCTCGGGGCGATCGGAACGAAGCAAAGCTACCACTTTAGCTAGATTTCACGTTAGTAGCTCATTGTGCTGGCGGCGGCTCAAATCGGCGGCAACTTAACAAGTAGCAACAGGTAGCAGTTACTTGCGGTTTGCAGCGTGTGGTGGTGGCTGGCCGGCGCTTTGCTGTGCGCTTGCCGGGCATCCGGGTATTAGAGCTGGAGATTTCCTCTAAACTCACATGATGGCTTCGACCTCGAATGTGAATCGTTTGCTCGCAAATTTGAAGAGCAACACCATTCTCCCACCACTAAGACTCAAATATAAATGGACTACCGAAATGTGAGCAAACCTCTGAGCAAATACATCATCGCGAACGCGACGACCAAACCATCGTTCATCGCGCTCGACTACGCGCACACTTGTTGCTCCAGAGCTGATCCAGAGCTTAATAATTCTGTACAATTACAAGGAGAGCGTAACAATAAGGCCGCTATCGATTACCTGTTGTCTTCAAGAGCCACTCAATAATCTAAGCCAGTTAAGTCTATACTCAGTCTCAAGCTAACGAGCAATCGTCGCCATCGTCGACGTCGTCGTCGTCTTGGTAAACAATTTTTATCACAGTGAGTAGTTGTTTTGTTTTGCTCAAGGTAAATCTCTATGCCGGGCACAATCATCATCATTTTTCTTCGGATTAGCCTCACTGTGTTCCGCTTCGATAAACTCCACTTCACCTCACCTCACTTCACACCACTCGACTAGACTGCAGCGGTGGTGGTTGCGGCGACGGCGGACGGGCGACAACTCTGGCTACTTGTTGAAAACTTCGATGATAATGGCAACGACGATTGAGAACTCAAGCGACCTGTCGACCCAAGCGAGTCGCTGGCAACGATCATGACTACGGCTCTGAGGGGACAAGAAGTTCCCCTCAGTCATCAGCAGCAGGACCGTGTTGTATTCGGAGCGTTAATTGCACGACCGGAAGCAAACTCGGCAGCCTCGAAGCGCCGAGTCTCGTCTAGTTCTTTTGCATTCTGCCTCATTCGAATCGTTGGCGAGAACTCTTCGAATATTCGAAGGGAAAGATGGAGCGTTATTCATTCAAGCTTGACGTTTTGGAATTTTTGGAGCTTAAGTTGCCGGCGAGCTAATGACTTGAACAAGCAGCCAGGCAGGTAAGCAAGTGGGCAGCGAGCCATCCGCTCCTGATTGAGAGTCGTTATCTTCCTTGCGAGTTTCTCTCTCGAGTCTCTCTAGTCTCTCAAGGGAGCGGCTGTTTGTGGGATAGCAGAGAGCCAATGAGGCGAAGATTGAGCGTCGATCGAGTCGACGGAGAGTGAGGTTTACATGTAAAATTTGCATGTGTCATTTTGGAGTTCGTAAACTCACTGGCGATAACTTTCGTCACTCTCTTTGAGGCGCTAAAACTCACTTGCGGATGGGAGAGTCTTGCTGCTGCTGCTGATGATTTGCGCGTGAAGCGCCAGTTAGCTCGCCGGTCATTCAGTTTCGAGCATTTGAGTTAGTGAGTGGCAATTGAGTGGCATTGAATTCCATTTTCAGGTTATTTGAACGTCAAGCCCATTAGACTGTAAGTGTAAGTTTCAGGCGACGTCGTGGCTGCCCACGACGCCAGGGCATTGCGTAACTCGCCCGGCCACTTGCGTTGCGCTGCATGGCCTGGCCTGGCCAACGGTGGTTTAAGTAAACTGGTTGCCAATAGTAAGCAAGGACATCTAGTCACTTAGGCAGTAGACTTCAAATTCCTCATCCAAGAGCGAGAGCGAGAGCGAGAGAGAGGAGCAACAGGTTGGTCGCGAAAAGCTCGTTGTGGTGGCGCCTACCAAACAGTTGCCACCGTTTGACAAGAATAGTAATTTATCGCCACAACAAGTCGCGCGTGAAGATGAGAAGATGGTATCTCTAGTTCACATTAGCAGTTCGGCCATATCATATTAGGTTTTTATTCTGGCTAGAGTTTACCTGGTGCGTGTGTGTTCAGCACTTGTTGCATCGCATCGCATCGCATCAATTCCATTGAGCCTGGATCCTATTCCAACCGAACAATATATCGTCTTCGAGAAAAAGAAACCACCCAGAGCTCGGTGCCCCAAGTCTTCCGTTGCATCAGAGCTTGCGGAATATTCTAGTCAACATGCAGTATAACATACAAAATCTTAATTAAACTTCATCCCTTTGAGCTAGCAGGCTTTCCAGTTTCCACCTACCTGTTAATCTCGAGCTCGAGCCAGAGTCCCTAAAGCTAAAGCTGAAGCAGAAGCTGAGCGGCTTCATGCTCAGCTAATCCAACAAACAACTAAGGCCACCACCAACAGCTAAGTAGCAATTGCGACGGCAACTGCAACGACGATGTTGATCCTGATTCTCACAATATTTGCCTTGGACTCGATTTGTCGGCCGCTCGAGTGGACGAGTTGCCATGCTTGGTACCTGAGACTGCCGCATGCGGTATGCAACATCAAGTGGCTCTGTCCACTCGACGACCGGCAACCGCCGGGCTTCTAAACTTGAGCTGACCATCCAGTTGGTTTGCGACCTGACTCTTCGTTGTTGTCGTCGCCACCGTCGTCGCGCGACACGAATTCAGATCAACGTTATATTTGCCAGCAAAAGTTGGTGGCTCGCCGTCTTGCTCTGGAGCTCCGTTTTCACTTGGCGCATTTGCTCTCTATCTAGTTCTTCTCTTCGATCTTACTTGATAGACTGCATCACATCAACTGGCCGACACCAAGTCGAGACTGAACCGCCGACCGAACTTGGTGAAAAATATGACCTAAGGTGGCTCAGTTTTCTCGCGCTTGACTCATCGGACTGCGCGACTAGGCGGCGGCGGCGGCCTCGGTAGAGCATGTTGCGGTGACCATTCGGCAAGTGGTTGGCCATCGAGGTAGTCCAATGTTCACTCTGTTTCACATTCAATTAGACGCTTATTTGGTTAGTTAGTTACTCTGGTCTGGTCTGGTCTAGTCTAGTATGGTCGAGTCATTTGCCTAGTCGTTGTTTCAATTCGGCCATGTTTATCGGTTGCGCTCATATTTTCATTCTCCTGGTGCACATTCGAAGGCATACAGGTGCTCGATTGCGATTGCCTCGGCCCTTGTAGCTGAGTTTGCTGCACTCTCTATGAGTTTAGTCTTCTACCTACCTGCCACCATATGCTTGTCTCGTTTGCGTATCTGGATTTCGATTTGGGAGATGACTTGATAAACAAGACTTGGCAACCACATGTATTGCTATCGTTCGCAAGCAACAAGTGGCCGCCCAGTACCACTTTGGGCGTCTGTTTAACATCAGGGATGAGCGGTGCAGACTGAAAATAAATGTCCAGAGGGTATGACGTTGTACATTAGCATTCTCAACGACTACTAGCGCCGCCGCAAGCAGGTATATTGAAATTGATTGAGTGGTACTGTGCTTCAACAGCAACGATAGGTAAGTTGTGCGCCAATCGAATGTGATTTTGCTCTTGCTTTAGGTTAATTTGCATCAAACTAGCCCTCTTTTTCATGCTCGTTCTTCATCCAGTCGAGTTACAGCGATACTAATTTACCGGTTGAAGTTCCCTAAAGTTTCATATCTTTTCACCGCCGACTTGTTTTACCTGCAAACGATTAGTCACCTTTTTAGGAGAAAAGTTCATTTTCGATATCGTTCGAATCAAAAATCGCCCTCTCAGCTCTCGGTGCGCGATTTCGACGAGGACGGGAAACTGATTGCCCCCACTTAACCTGTGCATTCTTCTAGTTGGCGATGACGATTTCCAAGATGAATGATATGGAAAATGTCAGACGATTCTTACCTTATCTTTGCATCTCAAGTCAGGCGCCTGGCAGATTGGTTGGGCAAAGTGACGTCGATGATGAACTGTTATGGTCATGATGCGAGCAGGATTCTATTCACGACATAGATCTACGGGTTTCTCCATTCAGATGGAATTGAAAATTTTTATATTTAACTTTGGTATTCGTAACTCTCTGACTATCTCAAGATTGTTTGTTTTATTTAACGGGTTATCGAAGAGACACCCTCCTCATTTCTGTTCATTGGTTTGAACAAATTATTCTAACAACATGGGTAGGAATTGAAGGAAATCAATAATAATATAATCATGATTCTAATCTATACAATGGATATCACTAATCTGTCTTGAATTGAGGCCAATCTCCTCTCGACTGGGGTTGAGTTGAATCATGATTATGTTCAATTGAGTTGGCTCATATGGCTTGAGAGTAACAATCAACATTAGGTCAAATGGAGGAAATCAACACCGAGAACAATATGATATCAATAGAGAGCTCGACATCGGGGTTAATTAAATATGATTCAATCCTTTTGGTGTACTTCTCAACAAATATCCTGCTTGTGCCATTGAGCTGCTGTTCAATATAGAATCCTTCTACATTTTTCATAAGCGCGCGCGACAAATATTTGGGTATTTTGGTTCGCTTAAAGGGGAAAAACTGGCATTAAAAACGTATGCCGGTCAGGTTTTCCCCCAGCGAACTATAAAACCCAAAATCCTTGTCCGCTAAAAGCTCTACGTTATTTCAATGATAATTTACTCGCTAACCTGACATAAGCTATGTTGTTCAATTCTAGCGAAATCTAATCAACAGGTTTCCTCTTGCTTTGAACACGAATGATGTTGTTGTCACTTTACTGTCTCAGTTTTGGTATCTCGACTATTTTGCTTGATTTCGATCACAATCTGGAGTTTGAGGCAATTGATACCTGATCTTTACACTTAGCATCATATGATCAATGTTTCTTGCTCACGCCTGACTTTGCAAAACTCGGCTTCAAGTGGTTCAATACTCGGGTTGTTCGCTTGATCATCTGTTGCTTGTACTTCCAAATCGTCGTATCCCTCATCGTGTAGACCCTAAAGTCATTCTTGCACGATTGCCTTAGAGGGCCAACACAATCCTTTCGGTAGTGTTGCAAGTGGGCCAGTTTTGTCGGAATGGAATAGGTGGTACATTGGCCAAAGCAATTCATTGGAAAGTGATTATGTAGTGAGACAACCCTTTCGGTGTTATGGAAACACTTGACATACTGTCCGGGTTCAGTGTAATTCTTGCTACGGTAAACGTGTTGCATCATATGCAAATAATTAGGTATTCCGCTCTCAAGAGGATCTTGTTGTTTTGGCTTCTCTTCATTGGCATTGTTGTTGTTGTTGTCATTTGACGGTTTGGCTGACGACGAGGAGGACGACGAGGAGGTTGATGTTGTGCCTAGTGGGCCGGCGAGATCATCGAAAAAGTAAACGTTTCTTACATTGTAAGAGGCGCGTGTGTAGTTTTGCTCACTTAATGACATTTGCTCAACTTCTTCCATCAGGTCATACCAATTGTGATGCGAGAGTGGCATTATGATCTCATCAATATCTAATAGAGCTAGATACTGGTATGAGTTCAAGTTTCGATACAGACAATCATTGTAAGGGATCAGCTCGTTTTGGCGCTTTGCTGTTAGACGATTCTTCAAGTATAGATGCTGATATTCGGGCAAATTTGGCTGATCGCCTGGTAGTGTCAGTGGACTTAATTCTACAATTCCGCGCTCTTGATAATAATGCAAAACTTTGCTTATATTTTCGTGAACATCTAAATTGTATAGGAAAATCTTGCCAGCACCTAGGAGATTCAATAGTTCAATCCACTCAATGAGTCTGACACTAATATCCTCATGGGGGAAATCTAATCCCTTGACACAAACGGCAAACTTTTGCTTCTTTGCCGGACGCTGATTGTAAACTGGCAAATTATTTGTTATTGGCTGAGAAATCTTGCTACAATCATACTCAATATGTTTCTGCATCTTTCTAGCCGGTGTGTTTCTAGCCGTTGACATTGGTTCAGTTGGCGAGCCAATGGAAGCCACCGCAGCCGCCGATGACGACGAGGCAACAGGTGACATTGAGGATGACGAGGAGAAGGCTGGTGGCATTGCAATGGACGCAGACTGAACTTGCTGCTGCTGCTGAGATCCCTCAATCTGTCGCTTGCTTCTAGCTTCTCCTCCAATTTCATCACCTACTCCGGCCGTCTCATCGGCCTCGAAAATGTCATACCTACTGGCAACCAAATCATTGTCGCCATCTTCAGGTAGTTCAATCTCCTCGATGATTTCAATCTCCGGCGCCACCTCGACCAAACTCACACTATCTGGCACCAAACCAACATGTTCCTTTGGCAATGGACAGGTGACAATCCAAGGTTGCAACAGACCATCCTTGTAGTTGCCCCATTTGGGGTACCAGGCATAAACAAATTTGGCCCTAGTAACTAAAGGCTTCTGCTTATGTTGGTCATTTGGATCGTGCAACTTAGCTGACCACAACAAACAATCCGTTGGCGGCGGATGAATTCTATCAATCATCGCAAGTATTCTCACCGATGGAAGGCCACCACGCCACCTGTCATCATAGTAAGCATTGTATAGGTAATAGGTAGCTTGGTACTCATTATTTTCGTTTTGGTTTTTGTTGCTATCACTAGAAATCTTGTCACTTTTCTTTCTATCACTTGAATTGTGTTTACCTATTGAGGTTCTATGTTGAGATTGTAGTGTTGTCGCTGTCGACAAGGATACTGTTGTAGTGAGGTTATATTTTTGGTGTTTGGCAACAAACTTTTGCCAGTGGATATTATTGAATTGCAAATCAAAAAGACTAGGGTAGTTGTACTGGCATTGCTTTGAACTTTTGCCCACCACCTGGCGCTGCTGCCTTTGCTTGCTTTGCTGCTCTAGGTGCAGATGGCTAGTGGCTGGCGGCTTTTGCCTTGGATTTGTAGAAATGGTCGACGACGAGATTCTTGGTAGTGTGACAGGTGGTGTTGGTGACTGCTGCTGTTGATGTGGTGGCTCTGGCTCTTGCCTTTGATCAGGATAAACTTGGGGCTGACTGGTGACAAATACCAACTTGCTACCAACAACCTGTGGCTGTTGCTGATTTGTTAGCATGCCACAAATATACAATGTGGCAGCCACCAGCGATATTATCACAAAAATTCGGGTTAGATAAATATTACGCATGTTGACGCGAATCGCGCTGCTAGCTAACGGGCTAGCTAGCTTCTTGTGTTAAATTTGACTTTTTTGTTTCTCTCCAACTTCCCTTCGGCTTGAAGTCGTGAATTATTATTATTATTATTAAACTTGCTCTAAATGTTTCAGGTTCTAGCGAACATGTTTGATCTAGTTGTTAACACAGTCTCACAAACACAAAAACAATCACACACCTAAATCCTAAACCAAAATAATCCTTCCAACGCTAGTCAGGACCAAAATTTGCTTGCTGGTGGTAGTTTCGGGCTTGCGGTTATTTCTGATTAGAATATTAAGCGTGCTGTGGTTTTGTCTTCGAAATGGTGTTGTTTGCAACTTCGCAGCTTCTCGCTTCTCCAACCTTCATGGTAATTGTGACTTCATCTACCACTTTAATCGAGCGACACTCTCTTGTAAAAACAACAAGACACTAGAGAGCAGCAGACAATGACGAATAGCAACACTCGCTACCAGTAAAGTTGGCCGAATAAAAGTTGAACCGTCTAGCTTCTCCTTCTTCTCTTCTTCTTCTTCTTCTAGGTTGCCTTTTCCTCTTCCTTGTGACTGGTGGTAACACTGATCAGCTAGATGTGATCTCGACCGAACATAACGAGTAAATGAGAAGCAGGAGCAACAAGTGGTTATGGTGATCATTAGCCATTCGCTTGCTCGCTCACTCGCTCGCTTGCCGGCGGCTTTTTGCTCTGACTTGCTGCCGCTGCTGCTGACTCGTCTTCACTCTCTCGCTGGCAGCGCCATTGGCGCCGCTGCAACCGTTGTCGAGTGATGTGTGTGCGATGCCGTTGCCCTGTCTCGCTGGCTCCACAGCCGCAGTCAAAATGATCAGACGGGCGAGTCGAAACTCCAGTCCTAATTTCCCCCTTTTTGCTCACTGTGATAGCATAGAGTCTTATAGTTAAAAAGAGGGGAAAAAGAGACACGGTTTTCTGGTCAACAGGTCGCTAGATGCGCGCGCATTCTCATCGCTGCGCCTTCGTACCGTTTATCAGCTGCCAGCTTTCAGCTTAAAGTGGTTGCGATATGCTAACAAGCAAAAAAGAGGGGAAAGCAGGAGATGCTGGTGCTTTTCCCCGCCAAAATGCAAACCCGATCCTCTTGTTACGCGTCTCGTCAGCTTTGCTGGTTGCAAAAGGTTGCTTGATCAGCTGATTGGTATCTTGCTAGCACGCGTTGGAAAACATTTGTTTACAAACATTCGCCAGCCATTTATTACCTGTAACTACTTCCACAACCATCTACTAATGAGCCTTTCAATTAAAGGGAACCGGCTATCAAACGATTGCAAGAGTTTGTCCTGATGATGTGAGTGGGTTAATTCACCAATATCAATGCAACAGCAGCAACAACAACAACAAAACCCCGACAACTCAGCCGAGTCTGATAGCTACTCAAGTTAGTGATGGCCACAATAATAACAATAATAAAATACCAGTGATACTATCACTCTGAAAGTGACGACAGAGTACAATGACTGTGAGAACAAAGCGGCCAGCGCGCGTGATGAATGGAACGCCATAAAAAGATACTCTTGATTGTCGACGGGTTAAGAGTTTAAATTTTAACAGAAGTCTAGCTTGCTGGCTGACTGACTGACAGGCTACAATTGGGAAATGACGACGAATAGCGAGTCAAGTTTCCTCTTCTTGAGTCATGGTATTGACGTGGAGAGAGGACTTCACAGGCCTAATCAAATCTGAAGAGTTATCGCGGGAAACTTTGCGGTCTTGGTGGCAGAATTGAATGCACGAAAAAGAAGAGGCTGAGCCGTCAAGATGAATAACGAGTTTGTCGTAACAATTGTCATCAGATTATTGTGAGGATATGACGGCCGAGTGGGGAGATTCAAACGTTGAATATTCAACTCGTGGCAGAACCCCCAGAGATTTAACTACAACGGCAATCATCCCACCGGCCGGCAAGTCGAGTTGAGTTGTGTTGACGAGCGACAATTAGCTTGAGGGACCGCTTTTAGCTGTCGCTTAGAATTCATCCTCGAGAGGCCACTTGTTGATGAGGTTGACTGACAAGAAAGAGCATCGAGGAGGAGGATGGAGAGAAGGAGCAGAAGGGAGGCGAACGAGTTAGACGATGAGACGACTGGCTGACAAGATACTCTAGCCCTCAACGCCTGAGCTTAATCTAATCTTCGTCTTTGTCTCTGACTCTTTTGTTTTCCCTCTAGACTTCGAGTTCTCGCTGATTAGCTAGCCAGCTAGCTAACTCGCCAAACTTTCAACTCTAGCATACAATTCCACGCAACTACCTCGCAGAAAGAGAGCTTATCTTGCTCGGCCTTGCCATTGTATTTCGTTACTGCTGGTACCATTGCTGCTGCTGCTACTGCTCAATATGAACCTCAATCTGGAGATTTGCTGCTGCTTCTTTTTTGCAATTTGCTCACTTGGCACTCGGCCATTTGTACGCCTTGTCTAGTCGGCAGGTATTTTGCTTGCGATTTTCTCTTCTCGTGAGCTTCAACTCGAGCAACTCGCCGGCTGGCTTGCCGGCAAGTGGAATCGCGAGCCTGCGAGCAAGAAAAGAAAAGAAAGGTAACGGCAGCAGTGGTAGTGTTTGTCTAATTGGGCGCAATTATAACACGACAAGAGTATCATTGTCGCTTCTGTTTTTTTGTCAATAAACTGCTCGCTTGGTGTCCAGGTAATAGCAGGCAGTTTTTTGAGTAAAACTACCTAAACTTGCGCGCGTCGCACTACTGAAGCCGCTCCACCTGTTGTTGTCATCGTCATCTCAATGACTAGTTGCCGTTGTAGTTGTCGCTGTGGTTGTTGTGAAAAAAAAATTTGTTAATTTTAAAACCCGCTGAGAAAAACTTTCCCGAAGAGAGGATAAGACATACACTTTACACATCACTGCATTGCAACTTAAGATCTTAATATACAACAAATCTTTAACTAAACTTGGGTTTGGCAATCATTTCTCTGCCATTACACCAGCTAATGAGTTTACAAGCCATCGAGACTTTACGTTTTATTGCTTGTTGTCAAGTTGACGGTTAGCCGGCTGGTGGTTGCAGTGGTGGTAGTTGATCACTTTATCGGCTTCGCCCGTGGAGAAGTCAACGACCATCTTCTAGTCAGGCAAAGAATGTTTATTTGAATAGATTTGCTTAATGCGACGAGCGAAAAGGCAGGCGCAAGGAGCGTGAAATTGGAAAAGTGTCATTGCAGCCATCACAAGCCGATCATCAGAAGAGTGAATGGGAAACAGAGCAAGGTAAGGATGGAGAGATAAAAGGAGAAACCGACAACTAGAAGGAGAGAGTCTAATCTAAATTAGCGAACAGGAAGGAGGAAGAGTTGAAGCAAAAGTAATGAGAGTAAAATGGATGGAGGCGGCGAGCAAAATCTCTTGGCTCGATTCTTTTTTGGCAAGCTAGTTATTGAGTGAGTCAATTAGTGGTTCAAAAAGAGAAGAAGAAAGGAAATAAGAAAACTTTCCCTTTCCTCATTCGATTCAATCAGCGGCAGCAACGTCGTCATTGTCGTCGTCCTGGTTGTTCCTGTTGTTGTCGAGACATCAGATTAGATGTTTCCAGTCTCCGTGGTCGACATCGCCGTTGAGTTTCCGCCGACATCTCAATCGGTAGACTCGAGTCATTCGTTTGCTCGCTCGCTCGCTCACTCACTAGCCCACCTCTTCATCTCTCTCTCTCTCTCTCTCTCTCTCTCCTAAGCCAGAGCCAAAGGCATGCTTAACCTGTAGCCACGGACGAGAGTCTCACCTGTCGATGCAAGTCAACACTTTCGCTGGCGAAAGTGCGAGCGAGCAAGTTGAGCTGAGTTTTAACCACCAACTCGCAAGCTAAACTCGGCCAGCTACCCCGCTAACCGCAACCAAATCCGAGCCGAAGCTAATGATCAATGGGATTGGCGTTATTAGTGCAGCAAAGTGAACTCGCTAATGGAGGATGAATGCGGTGAGAGTTAGTCTCCTTCCCAATCTCTGGTTTAGTCTTTAGTTAGATGCAAAGCAATGGCCAACCAGACTAATGGCGGCGAAAGTTTAGAGTTAGTAGTCGTACAATCAGTCAGTTGGTTAGCAGGGCCGACCAACTCCTTTGCTCACTAGCTGATCTCGGCTTAGTGACTTTATGAATATCATCTTTGCCCTCACCATTCTCCATGTTTAACTCTCAGTCTCGTAGATCGTGGCTAGTGTTGGCCAACCAATAGGTCGGTCCAGTCGATTGGTTCATCCGATCGTGGTGGTGGTAGATGTTTCTGTGTTGTTGTTATTGTTGTCTTAGGGCTCATATGATTCAACACAATGATCTACTCAGGAAGCCAATGGATTTTTCCCTGCGATTGTGTGTATCTCACGTGCTCTTTGCAAAGTGGAGAACAAAATTTCCGAAAAGATGGATGAAAAATCTCGCTCCTTTTATCACTTTCTCTCAACCACCAGACAAAAACCAGCCAACCGACTAAAGGGACCACAACTTATCAGTTATCACTCAAGCGCGACGCGCGCAAAAGCCAATTGGCGATTCAAAACTACAGGCGAGCACTTTTTTGAGAGTCAATTGGCTCAGCGTCCTTATCATCACAAACTAGAGCAACAGCTATGGCAACCTGTTGCCGTTGCTGCTGTTGTTGTTGTAATTATTGATGCTGTTATTACTGACGCTGTCATCTCAAACTCGCCACTTTGCACGTTTCACTTCATGCAATTGCCATCGCTATTCAACTGATAGAAAGAGAGAGAAGGAGAGAGAAAGTTGGTTGGTGCATTAGTTAATTCAACTTGGCATCTGGTGCGACAAAGACAACGACCACTTGTTCACCTAGCTGACCCTTAGATCTGGCCTTTGCCTTTCGCGCAGAGAGTAAGCCAGTTGGCAACTGGCCAGCCAAGAGCAATGATAATAATGATAATAATAATGACGATGAAGATGGTAACAACAGGCAGCCGGCGGCCGAACAAGCGCGTCGATTGCTTGCGCGCGGGAGAATCACCTGTCGTTGGTGCCGCTACCTGTTGCTCTCTCTCTCTCCCTCTCTTGCTTGCTTGCTTTCGCGTTAACTCTCTATCTTGTAAAGTAGCCGATTGTTTCGTAGTCAACTAGACAAACTGTAGCCTTGATACAAGACAGAGACTACAACTTTGGGAGATAGCACTACACGCGCAGAATGACCCGAGCCGAGTGAGACCAGAAAGCGCAAGATTTGGTTACGCTCGTCCATCCATTTGCCCGTCGACGACAATCGGAGCGTCAAGCTAACAGTAGACTTGCCGACAGACTGAATTGGCCAACACTAGGCGCAAGTCATCATCACTTTGCCCATCAACCCGGTCGGTGCCAATAAAAAAAGGCTCGCCTTTGCTTCACTTGAAAGTCTAACTCTCCTCGCTCCCGATCATTTCACTCAAATTACCCCATTGATGGCCAGTCAAGAGCAACGGGCAGCGGCGGCATCAACACCAACAAGTGGCCACTAACTCATTTAAGCTTGCAACTCGACAAGTAAACCAACTGAAAAAGACTAAACTAAACCAAACAAAATTAAACCAACGCTTCCCACTCAAACTTTCGATTGTGGCCTGCAAAGAGAGCGCTTGTCCATTAGAGGAAAGGCTGATCCGATTGAATGGATCTACTGCAACGTCGATGAGAGTAAGATGAATGAAAACTAAGAAGAACTTGCAACTTAAGTAGCGAAGGCCACACGCGCCGCCGCACAACAGGTTGCCCTCCCCCACTTTTGGACAACGCTGACGTTTCCGGTTTCTCAATCTTCCGCATGAAATCCTGAAGCCATTTGGTGCGACTGATGAACACGAGACTAGAGCCTGAAACTGCTGGAGTCCAACTTGTTGCTACAGTAGTTTTGCTTGCCATTGTGTATGCGCCCGCTCTCCTTTGCCAACTCGCACTCACAGCAAGCTTAGCTTGCCAAATGCATTTGTTGTTCCAAAACTTTGCATTATTCGTATGCAAATGAGCAAAATGAGTAGCTCGCTGGCCGGCTGACTGGAGCCCAGCGAGTGCCGCCAGGAGGTAGCTACTTACCTGGCTGCTTGCTTGGCTAGCTGGCAGCATGTCGTGTTGTTTTCCTTGTGGCCACACTGTTGAGTCTGAGACTAATGCGCCAACATACACTCGCCTATCCCCAACAACGAGAGCTAGTATTTCATTTAAATTCCACAAAACTTCAACTTAGTTTCCACGACGACGACGACGACGACGACGCCTCCTCTTAATCTGTGGCTAGGAGGTTCCATTGTTGCCTCTATTGCCGCCATTGTCGTCCTCTTCCGTCCTCCTCGTCATCTGCTTCAACTTGGTCGACTTAGTTGGCCTTGTCGGCGGGGTTTTAGTCGGCAAAACATCAACATTATCATTTGAGCACTAGAACAATTACCTGCGCGCGCCAGATGGATGCAAGTGCTCGCTCCGATCGGACATGAAAAGGATTGGAGGGACAGAGAGTCCACCTCTGAAGCGAGTGGAGCTCGGTGAATGGCCAGGAATCGACAAGTGGCTACGAGGGCTGTGTGTTTAGTGCACGAAGGAGTGGTAATGATGTTGATACCGTTTGTTTGTCGACCGCTTGGTGACGGTCAATGTCAGAGGCAAGTTTGTTGTCCAGAGTAACAAGCTAAAGGGATGGATGGTCGGGAAAGAGCATGACACGAAACGTGACTAGCTTGCGATTCAAGCTCCCAGTTGTCCGAGTCCAGTTAGCTTCTTAGGTAACGAGCAGGTGAGTTTGGCACAACCACCATTAGCATTGTGTTCATCAGCTACCTGCTTACTCGTCGCTCCATTCGATGAGCTTTGCAATTGGCGAGCATAGAGATTCAATCAGTTTCTTTATGGAAAAAGGCAAAAAGTCAACTTAGCGGCGTGGAGAATCGAGCCGCGTGATCGCGCCGCTGGTTGCCGGTTGCGCCGGATGGTATAATTCAGCTGAACTTTGACTTGCTCACTTCAATTTGCCAACTGGACCCACCGAAACTTGATGGCCCTTTTCATGTTGGAAAACAACTGGATGCAGATGCGACCAACCACACAAAACCAAACTAAAAGAGAGAGATCTAAAGACTGGAAGCGCGTCGAATTGTCTCTGTGTTTTCGTGCTCCAGTTATAATCCAATCGAATCATATCAATTAAGTGGCCAACAGCAACAAGTGGGCGAAGGTGAGCGCTGTGAGTTTCGCAGTTGAGTCATGGAGATTCAGTAGCTTGGTGGTTGGATAATGAAAGAAAGGTCGTGCTCGATCCCCTTGGCAAGTGAACGTCGTTTAGGAGCAACAGAAGAGAGAATTTGCAAAAGACGGTGAAGCAACCACTTGTGGAATCGATGCCGCGCAATCACACAATCGATAATCGAAACTCTCAATCTCTTCGATCCCCATCCTGTCGGCCAACCGACTAATGGTTTCTCTTCCTTTCTTCCACTTAAGGCGCCCAACTACCAATTGGAAGAGGTAGTGAGATGAGCAACCAGTTGGATGATCATGATCAATGGACACAAGCTGCAACAAGTGGCAAGACTCTCGATTGCCCCTTCACATTTCGCGTTAACAAACTCTCAACGGATATACAGTTTTAATGGCCTGGTGGACGAAGCATCAGCAGCAAGAGTTCTTTTTGAATTCCTACTTGACTAATAATCTAACTCTCCCAATTTACCTCAATCGGGATGGCCAGGCTGCCATAGGAATGGCCGCAAGACGAGTCACTGAGCTCCTCTCTCATTCTGGTGATTAATGGTCGAGTTAGATTTAGCTATGTGTAGAAGTTAAACTGCAGAAAGCAACTGCCAGTGGAGCTTGTAGCTCCACCATCAATATGAGCAGTAATACTTGGATTATTACTGCTCAATGGCAGGGATGATCCAGCGAAAGTTTTTGCCTAGTCAGTTTAAGCAGACCAGCCAGCCAACTAACCGACAGACGGACTGACAGAAGCGCCACTAACTTGATTGCAGCAGAATAGCAGGTGAAGGTAAAGATGAAGGTAATGGGCATAAAGAGGGAAAGAGGAGAGTGGGATCAGCCGCAAGATGGTTTCAATTTCCTCCTGTCTCGCCGTTGATTGCATCATGAGTCTGACCTCCCGATTCGCGCGCCAAGCTGCCAGACTGCCTGCTTCTACGACTTTGGCAAGACTCTTCTGCTCCCAAGTCCCGAGGACTCTTGCTATTTTCTACCCTTGAGCAACCTTTAAAATTCCAAGTCTCTGTCTGAGATTCATTAGTAGTCTCGATTGACATTAGATTGTTTCGATTTTCGCACTTGAAATTTAGTCTCCCTAAGGCAACAGCTGGTAACCACCTGACGGCGCGCGTCACAAGATTATAACTTCATGTGGTTGCACAAAAGTCAATCATTCGAATCGGAAGAAAACCTTCTTTGTTTGTCGTTGTTTCTGCGGTCGTCTTTAGCTGTTATCACATACAGACACTAGCAACTATAGATGAACTGTCATCTTTTGGCCAACCGCGCCAAATGATTCTGTGAAACATATGCAACTCCCTATTCTGGATTCGGCCGGCTGCCTCGCCGCTACCAAAATCAAGCGCTCGCACAGGTGAGCACAGGTAGTTAACAAGGTTAGGCACAATCAGAGAACCACTAAGCAAATGATGCGGAAAACAATGACCGGGAGCAGTGAAATGAAATGAAAAAGTTAACTGGTTACTCTGAACCCAGCCTTAGGGCAAACGATTGAACCAAGTGGAGTCGGTTAGTTGGTTCGTTTGGTGGACAAGCAAATGTTTCAATCTTAAAGCTAGAAGGAGAAATACAGTGACAGGTGGCCGGTCAGGCGGAATCTGAATGAATCACACAATTTTCAAATTATTGTTTCCCCTCAACCAAGTTTTAGTCTCTGCCAGTCGAGCGGCCAGTAGTTTCAACTGTAGCGAGTGACTTTTCTGTAGTTGAAAGAGAACTCTCTCGCTTTCAAATAAACTGAATGGGAAGCTCGCCGGCCGTCAAGCTATCCTTAAAGCGGATATAGTCGAAAAGAGAGAGAGAGAGAGAGAAAGACGGAAACACAATGATAATAATAACACACACAAACAGATAGAAGTCGCTCGTCTGGCCAGCGAGCGGACTCGAGGTAATTGAAGGAGCAATCAGATGGGCAATGAGTCGTGTGTGTTTGTGTGCGTTTGAATTGCGCAACGCAATGTGTGTGCAGCAGCTGCCACTTGTTGCTACGTCCGCTTTTCCCTGGCTCGGATTGGTTGCATTGGAGTCGCCGCCAACCTGTGGCATCTCGCCCACACGAGGCCGAGCAAATTGAATTGTTTCGCAGACTGTTTTCCGTTGTTGTTGTTGTCGCCGTTTTAGCTTTCGTTTTTGTTTTTCAGTGTTGCTAGTTTTGCATTTGCAACAACTTTTCATCCACAACCCAATCCAGAGTTTAATACAACTAACGAGCCTCCTGAGCCACTCGAGCAACTTGCCCTCAGCGGCGACTCCACCGGCAAGCGAGTGAGTGAGTGGAAAATAAAGGACCGAGTGCCGGGCCATAGTTGACGCACGATAATAGATACGCACAGGTAAGTTTGGTCGTGTGGCAAGTGGGCATAAGTTTGCTCACTAACCGTATGACTGAATGACTGGCTGGCTGGCTGGCTTGCAGCCTCAGTTAACAAAAGCACAAACTACAAATTTGAACTCTCCTCTTCCATGAGGCACACCGACCAAATTAAAACTCCAAAACTTTGGCCTTTCCTTGAGAGAGAGAGAGAATCTGCTATCCCGCGTGCGAGAGTTTAAAAGTTTTGAGCAAATTTGCATAAACTCTCACTCAATGGAGAATCACGAGGTAAAGCGATCACTTTGCATCGGATAACATCGCATCGCTTTGCCTCGCCGCACTGCACCGCGCCAAGACCATTTTGCTGTTGCTTGACGCGATGGGCTTGTGGCACGAACTCGCTCATTCGTCCATCTATCCGTCCATCCATCTCGCTATCCATCCATCCATCCATCCAATTCACTGTCGATTGGTCGGCGCAAACGATTTCCTCTTTTTCCTCTCACAAAGTGTTCCCTCAAAAAAAAACTCGCCAGCTCATCGGTCTTTGCTCGAGCTCGACGAGAAGGCTTCTCATGATGCAGCAGCCACTTGGCCAAAAACATTCTTCCGTCTCGTTTCTCCTCTACCTATTCACTTTCACGCCTTAAAACAACCGAACGTCACCTCGCCTCGCATCTATCGAATACTTGAAGCTGGAATCAATTTTGCATCCAATTCAGAGAGGCAAGCGACGGCTACGATGGGGTAACAGCAGACATCCAAAATTTCAGCTTGAGTTCCGACAAGTTTAGTGAAACGAAGAGTAACAAAAAAACAGTAAAACAAAATAATCCCGATGTCGTTGGACAAATTTAGCAATCCTTCTCTTGAATGAAACAAAAATGGAGGAGTAAATGGGAGCTAGTGTTACTTTTCTTAGAATACAAAATGAATCAAATAAGGTTTTCTTGAAGTGAGAATAGAGAGCAAAGAAAATAATAATAATAAATTGACGCTCGACTCGAGAAGGTCGCGCTGCATGGCACTTGACTATCGACCAACTTGCAGGCAAGTCAAGTCAAACCTTAAACAGACTGACCGACCGACCGACTGGCTAGCTAGCGGTTGCCCACACGCTGAGCACCTTGAATGGAGACTCCGTTGCGAGTTTGTGTGACTGGTGGTGATGGTGGCAACAAGTGGCTGTGTTGTTGCAACACTTGCTTGCTCGGCCAAGAAATTGGAGAAAACTGGAGCTCGTCAGATAATAACTTGGCTCAGATCGACAGTGAATTGAGTCAGACGATGAAATGGAATAACGCGCCGACTTTTTGGTGTCGTCGGTCTTGTTTGTGGACTTGGAGTTTCCAAACTCAATGCCATGGAAAGAACCTAAATTTCAGCTACGCAGGTAACGGTGGCAACAAGTGTTTGTAGCCCGAAGGTCATTTGTTCCAATCAAACGCCTTTACCTTTCCCCTTCCATTTCCCTTGCTGCCCACGCGCCTCTCTCTCTCTCTATCTCTAGTGTATCAGCTTCATGAACTACAAATTCTAATCTAGAAAAACTCCGGAGCTTGCCAAGTGGAGTAAGCCCCACAGATAATTGGTGCCTACGTTGACCAGACGAGAGTGGAGCTCCGTCCCGTTTAGTCGCGTTAACTTTCTACGACTACGACCGCGCCGACGACAAGTAAATTGATGCTCGGACGCAGCTCTCGTGGGCGCCCATCGCCCGTTTGATGCAATTGGAATCACCAATCAACAAACTGGGTTGTTTGTCTGCGGGAGTTTAATTTGTTAGCTTGGCTCGTTAGTCATTGGGGTGGTCTGGCCTCATGTTGCGAGTTAACAGTCGAGAGTGTCGATCATTGGTCTCGGTACCTGACTTCTCGGTGTTGCGTCGAGATCATCGAGGCAATATATTGTTCAAAGAAAGGGAGAAGATGGTATAGCCAAGATGCCCATTGATCAAATTGATCGATAAGCCTCTAACAGTTTCCGGCCACCGAGTTGGCGAGTGCGTTTCAGAGGAAAACTTACGACTACAACTGCAATGACGACGAGGAGGAGGAAAGACGCAGAGGAATGAAGTTTCTCTCTATCTCTCTCTCTCTCTCTTTCTCTCTATTTCTCTGTTTGTGCCACCAAAAGAGTGGCCAAATTAAGGAGCTTAGCATAGGAGAAGAGTAAACCAACCATTTGTTTCCTTTTATTCACGCTTCTCATAACTAGCAGGTATGTGATAGAGATTCACTCGTCTCTCTCCCCTCTCTTTCTCTTCATGCTAAAGCGGAAATCATCTTTCAAGACACAGGCATCACTAGAAATACCGTGAGCGAAAGGCAAGAGCAACCTGTTGTTGTTATGCTCGATAATCAAATGAGAGAGTTACATAAGCAGCAGCGGGAGTAGCCAACAGCGACAACATTGCAATTGGCATACGAGAGGAAAACTATCTCGACAAGCACGACGACGGCTCGTAGGCGAAACTGTTTGCTGGCTCCCTCGTTCTCGTAGGCGAATCGAGTAGCGGTAATAGCAACAACAACAGCGGGAATGAAACTCGCGCTCCAGGTAATGGACGGAACTAACAAGAGGAGGCGAGCGAGGTTTCAATTGCTGGCTTGGCGAGCTTGTTGAGTGGCGCCAGCCAAGTCGAGTCAAGTCTAGTTGAGCTTTATTCTAGCCCGTAGTATCAGAAATGCAGTCGGGCCCTTTTGCGGCAATAATCGCACGATTTCCCGCATCCGTTCACCAGGCGACCGAGGGATTTATCGCCCAGCGCAAACTCTCTGGCCAAGACCAAATGCCGACACCTGTTGGACATCCGGCAATACTCAACCATCTTGTCAAATCTTTCCATTGCAGCTCGAGCAGTAATTGCTTTCCTCTTACAAACATCCACACCAAGGGCCTCTGTTTTATCAACGTTATTCTCCATCTCCATATCCTTTTTGAGTAGAAATGTTATTGCACTTTGATCAGTCTGTGAGTAGTACAGGCGACAGTAAGCCTCCTTGCCATCACGACCTGCACGTCCGGATTCTTGGTAATAGTTGGCCAACGATTGCGACATATTGAAGTGGACGACAACTCGAACATTCGGCTTGTCTATTCCCATGCCAAATGATATTGTTGCGCAAATAACCAAAACCCTCTCCTCCATCCAAAGTTTCTCAATCTCAGCTCGCTCTTTGTTGTTCAAGCCCGAGTGATAGGGTCGCGCTGGAATTCCTTTCATGCTCAATTGAGCCGCCACATCCTCGCAATTGACTTTGGTTCTACAATAGATGATACCAACCCCCAGCGACTTCTTAACAGGTGGCTGGTGGGCCATCTCAAAGGGATCAATTTCAACAGAATTCTTTATCGGCTTCTTCAATGCCTGGGGTGGCTTTTGCAATCCCACTTTTGTTCGTGTATCTTGTGTTCCTTCCTCGTCGCTGTCGCATAAATCTATTACTTCAATAGATTTTGCTTTAGCCTTTACAAGGTCGGCCTCTGTTTTAGTCTTAAAGAATGAGGTTATCTTTGCCACTTCAGGTACCATGATAACAGGCGGCGATTTTTTGGCCCTAACTTTCTTCTCACCTTTCTCAGTTATTGGTGGCAGTAGTGACTCAACTGCAAACAAGTCCGCAGCCGACATAAATTGACTTGATTTTGAAGTAATAGTCAAATTCTTTGAGTCTATCACAGTTTCTGGTGCATGCTTTGCAGATTTCTTCTTGAGATTCGGGTTTCCTCCATGCGACTTGCGTTTCTTACTCACTAATGGATCTAGCTTCAAACAATCCATAACAAACTCGCTCAAATCATTGATAACTCCCTTCTCAAGTTTGTCAGTATGTATCACGTCGTAGAATAAGTTTTCCCTAAATGCCGAGGCTATAATTTTCTTTGGTTCCCTGAGATTTAATACATTTAAAATATCCGTTAAAACCTTTCCAGTTGCGGTGGCAGTTAAAGCTATGATTGGTACATTCGGATAGCTACGCCTTAGTTGACCCAACTTCAAATAGTCCGGTCTAAACTCATGACCCCAACTTGAGACACAATGCGCCTCGTCGATGGCGAATAGCTTGAGTGTTTTCTTTTTGTTCATCAGAGTTAGATATGGTTGAAAGTGATCAGAGCAAAGAGTCTCAGGTGTGATGTATAATAATCTCAACTTTGTATCCTTATTCTTTAGCTCAGTCTTAACTTGCGTATTCCATGTTTTGGTCATATGAGAATTGATTGTGGCACATGGAATGCCAAGTTTATGTGCATTGGATATCTGATTACTTATTAGTGCCACCAAGGGAGAGACGATGATTGCTAGTCCATGATTATTGAATAGAGCAGGTAGCTGATAGATGAGAGACTTTCCACTACCTGTTGGTAGACTAACAAATAGATCACGTTCGAACTTGCAGGCCTCCATGATGGCATCGCGTTGCAGCTGGGTTCTAAATCCATCGTGCTTGAAAACCTTCAACAATATCTCATTAATAGAGGTAAAGTCAATACTCTTGGACTCGGTGACATTTGCATAAGGCTCAGTCGAGGTGACAGACTTGGGTAATGTCTTACTTTCATCTTGTTCCGTTGGCATGGTTAGATCAGCAAAGTTTTATAGCTGATGTAGGCATCCAAAAATGCGTAAACTTGGAGTATCACTTATAATATCAAGTTAAGTAGAATAGTTTGATATAAAATTAAGTTGGGAGTTCCATTTTAAACTCTTGTTTGTTGAATAGATGATAGACTTGGCCAGCCTAAATCAGTCTGTTTTGAGTTTGTTTTTATTTTATAGCGAGAGACAAACAGTCAAATGGCGTCTCGCACATGTTTGTTGCGTTTAACTTTAAAGCTGCCGCAGGGTCTGTCACCGGTTACCTGCACTCCAACTCTATTCTATAGATTCTAACCGCTCAGCGGATGTCACTTGTTCATTTAAGTTAGATTGGATTCTTAATACCGGTGCTACCATTCCAATGCCAACATGTTTGGAGGCACCGCTGATCTGATTGGCTGATATATTTGATTCCACTTTATGACAGTGTATCTTGCTCTACAATTGTCGCATTGGTCATAACAGTTGTGGAAGGAACTTGCCACCAGGCGATTGGGAGCAAATTCCTCGGCTAGAACCTGATGTCTACACTCTCTTCTCATTTCCATAAATCCAATCATCCTTAGAAATTCAATGTAATCAGCCTCGAGTGTAGCCACTTCCAACTCACGAGAATCTGACTTGTGTATCGCGACATCCAGTTGACGATTATAGAAGATTGTATCCATAACTCCAATATCATGAGGATCGTAATACAAAATACAATTTGCATGCCTGCCATCTCTTCCTGGTCGGCCGCAGAGCTGATAATAGTTGGATAGGGAAAAGGGAGTTGAGAAGAGTATGACTAATCTCACATTTGGATGATGGATACCAAGACCAAACGAGTTTAAAGCGCACATAACTCGTGTTTCTCCACTAATCCAGGATCTCATATTATGAGCTAAATCAGCAACATCCATACTAGAGTGATATTTGGCGGCTGGTATGTGAGCACGATCGTTGAGGTAACTGGTAACGCGATCACAACTTTGTATGGATCGAAAGAAGATTATTGCTAGTCCTGGTTTGATTAGGAAGCGCAACAAGTGTCCTCTCATGTCGAGAAGCTTTGAGTTGTATCCAGTATTGATTGTTATCACTTGGCGATATAAATACACTCGCATATCCGAGTCTATGATCTCCTTTGGCGACTTAAGTCGCAGAAACGACTTTATCTCATCCATGAGTGTCGAAGTTCCAACTGAAGTAAGAGCAACAATGGGCACACTTGGAAATATGTCACGTATTTGTCCTAATTTCCGATAATGAGGTCTGAAATCCGGGTTAAATTTTACGCATTGAGCCTCATCGATTGCTATCAATTTCAAGAGATTGTGTTGATTGATGATATTCAAGGTTGGACGAAATTTGTCCGACAGCAAAGTCTCCGGTGTTACATAGAGTATTCTTATTTGGCAATCCTCTCTTTCCAACTCGCCCATAACTCTAGCATTGAATATGGACTGAGAGTTTACGGTAGTCGACTGGTGGATACCTAGAGCATGTAGGTGGCTTAGCTGATTGTTTATCAGCGCAATATGTGGAGAAACCACAATGGTCAAGCCGCGATTATGTAACAAAGCGGGAACTTGATAAACAAGTGATTTTCCACTGTTTGGTGGCAAACTGACCAAAAGATCTCGATCAAACCCACTCACTAGATGGATTGCTTCTTGTTGATGGTTGGACTTGTAAAGTCGGTGACCGAAGATAGTCGAGAGCACCCCATAAACTGAGTCGTAATTTCTTGCTGGCGCAACAGTCTGCGGTGGGGCCAGTGCATTCAGAGTAGGCCAGACAATGTTGAGGTAATTGGAACAAAGAGTACATGAGTTGGAAGCCGACATCTTGATTCGAGTGAGTTGATGATGATTGAGATAATAATCAGGTGATCACTCGGATGTTTTCATTTATAATTTATTATTGTTTCAACTCAATACGATTGTTTCCATAGTTGAGATTTTCTCATTACCCACAATTCACGGTCAAGGAGAGCGAATCAAATGTCTGCTGCTCTTTTCTGAATCCATGCCGTTGCACAGACTAAAGGGGATAATTTTTCATTGTTGTTTTGTCCCTTTAAAAACCACTTTCAGTCAGGGAGTTTTATGACGTCCATCACTCAACACAGAAAGTCATCTTTTGTCATGCAAACATTAAGTGCTGCAAATGTAGCGTAGCGTGAAACGCTCATGAGAATGCACTCGTGTAGTTCTCGCTGGTTACCTGCACCTGCCCCACTGTAGCTTAATCTAATACTAAAGCGCCGTTTTGGCGTTAGTTCGATTTTTCAATTTTGTTGATACGATTTGTATGGTCGATAACGATTCTGAACCAACTTTGCTCTAGATGGCTGTCTAGATTTGCTTGGTATGATTGTAAATTTGGCCTTGCAGTTGTCACATCCATAGCAATTCTCGAATTTTTCGTCGCTAGGCGCATATTTCTCGGCCAGGGAGCGATAGCGACACCTGTCACGCATTTCCATGAAATCAACCACTTTGTACAACTTTTCCAGATCACGATGGATTTGACCATCTGACTGGCATTCTTTCACTCTCGACTTTTTAACTACTAAACGTTTCGTTCTTTTTATATCCTTCTTATCAAAATACATTCTACATAAGCCAGATCTTCCATCTCGTCCTGACCGACCGATGAATTGATAGTAATTATCCAAGGAGAATGGAGTTGAGTAAAGGACAACTGCCCTGACCTTCGGATTATGAATACCAAGACCAAGTGAGATAGTAGAGCACATGACACGAGTTGCACCATCAAGCCAAGACTTTTTAGCATTTGCCAATTTGATTGGATCTAAGCTCGATTGATAAGTCCCAGTTGGAATGTCAATATCATTGAGCTTCTTAGAAACTTTATCGCAAATTTTTCTCGAACGACAGAATACTATTGCTACAACCTGATTTTCATTACATAATTTGTCCAATAAAAATCCAACCATGTTCTCGAACTTCTCTTCAGAATCTTGGCACTCAATTACCTCTTGATGAATGTATTTGCGCCTGTCAGTCACAACAATCCTTTTGGGCGACCGGAGTCTCAATTTTGATTCAATATCGCTAAATAATTTCGTACTTCCGACAGATGTAATGGCAGTGATCGGCACCTTGGGAAGTATATCTCGTATTGAGCTCAAGTTATTGTAGTGATGCCGGAACTTTTCATTCGATACGAAGATACAATCGGCCTCGTCGATGGCAATTGATATCTTAATTTCATTTTGAGTTACACTAAGAAGAATCTGACGATATTCTTCCGAGAGCAACCTCTCGGGTGTGAGATATAGGAGTCGAATCTTGCAATCCTCTTTCATTAGCTCCTCTCTAACTTGTTGAATTTCAGATACCTTCATTTCAGAATTATCGGTGGCAACGCAATCAATTAAACCTCGTTTACTTAAGTGATCGAGCTGGTCATTGATCAGAGCTATGTGCGGCTCGACAATAATGGTCAAGCGACGATAGCCAAAAAGAGCAGGTAACTGGAAGACCAGGGACTTACCCCAATTTGGTGGCGCACTAAGCAAGAGATCCTGGTCAAATTTGCATGCCACTTTGATAGCCATCTCTTGCTGGAGCGATTGATAGAGCGAGTGACCAAAGACTTCTGATAGCACGCGATAACAACTGGTATTATTGACTTTGAGAGGGCTAGCCATTGTTGTTGATGTTGGACTAGACTTTGAATTTGTTTTATAAGTATACGGTTTTTAGGAGTAAAAGATTGATGAAATAATAACGAGCAAGTGCAGCAATTCGATTGAAGAATGGCACTTCAAATCATGATCCAAATCATTGAACGCTATCAACAGGTAATTATGGTTATTTATCAATCCGCTCGTCACCCATGTACTCGCACAAACTCACTCATAGACCACACTCTTCAACACACTTATAATGATAAACAGATAGTCTCTCGAGCTCGAGCCTCGAGGAGGCCACAACAAATCTATTTTTCCTGTACCTTCAAAGCTACCACTACACTATGCAATGGTAAGTCCTTACTCTTGCCCCCTCAAATCCACCCTCCAAATCAAAGTAGAATCATCATGTGACTGTAAAAAAAGAACAGCTGATCGTCTCTTCTGGAGGTAGCTATCTCCAGGCACTGTTATCCTGCAAACATACAAATGTAGAAGAAGATCAAATCTATAGATAGTAATCATCATTTAAGAGAGCATCGAGTTGATTATAATCCTCACGAGAGAGCGACCGATCCATTTCGTGCCTTTTTTCGTTCCATTTCCTTCCCCCACAAAACGGAACAAAATCCTCTTCGAGCGCCTGTCTATTTAACGAGTTAGTCGCTTAGAAGCGGTGATGTAATAATACACATTATTGGCATGCAACTGACACGAGGCTCCCCAAGCTCGCGGATATCTCATGCAAAACACGAGGTAACGGTGAGGTTCGGATCATTCGGCTAGAGTCGAGTCTTGGTAACTCATGCGCTCCGCCGCTCGGCCAGCTCTCTCTAACTCTTCGGGCACCTGCTCACGCCCATCTGGCGAACACGTTTGTATAGCTTGGAACACACACGCTCACCGCGTGATCGGTCGAATGTTGTGTGTTCGACGGTTACTAACTAAAACTTCGCCGCGAGACAACAATCATTTCGTCATAGACACAATGTCCTTGGAGTCTGTATACTTGTGAAATATAATACGACACAAGTAGATTTATTTATAGATATATTTATCTCATCACTCTAGTCTTTTGCCAAATTATATCACGCATACACAAAGAGAGGGCCCTACATAATATTTGCCCTGCTAGCATTTAACTTGTCATTTGGAGCAATCTCTCTACTGTCCAGTACTCTAAGAGCACTGGAAAACAAACGAAACCCGGCGAATAAACAAAGCAATAAGAAATACAAAAGAATATTCATAAATTACTTTACGAAAAAAAGAATCTAACACAATCTAGACGAAATGTCGAATGAAACTAAAGTGAAATCAGTAGCCGTGCCCAACTCCGTCAAGTTTTTGTTCGGAGGTCTGGCGGGCATGGGCGCCACTTGCGTTGTGCAACCATTAGATCTCATCAAGAATCGAATGCAACTGATGGGCGCCGACGGTGGCAAGAAGGTGTCCAGTTTAACTGTGATCAAGCAAGTTATAAAATCCGAAGGATTTGTTGCACTCTACACGGGATTGTCGGCTGGTCTTCTCCGACAGGCTTCTTATACAACTGTTAGAATGGGCGTCTATACATCTCTGACAGAAAGATTCAGTGTCGATGGTAAGACGACGATTGCTATTCAGCTAGCTAGTGGACTGACGGCTGGAGCTACAGGAGCTTTTGTTGGTACACCTGCTGAAGTTTCCCTTGTTAGAATGACCGCTGACGGTCGACTACCCCTAGAGAAGAGACGCAATTACAAGAATGTTTTTAACGCATTAGCAAGGATAGTGAAAGAGGAAGGACCCCGTGCCTTGTTTACCGGTTGCACACCAACCATTGGACGATCTATGGTGGTCAACATGTGCCAACTGGCCTCATATAGTCAAGCTAAGCAAAGACTCATGGCAACAGGATACTTCACTGAAGGTATACTGATGCACTTTACCGCATCCATGATCTCGGGTTTGATCACAACGGCGGCATCAATGCCTGTAGATATAGCAAAAACTAGATTGCAAAATATGAAAGTTATTGATGGGAAGCCACAATACAAGGGAACGCTTGATGTTTTAGCAAAGGTCATCAAAAACGAAGGATTCTTTTCACTCTGGCGAGGCTTTACACCTTACTATGCGCGTCTAGGACCTCACACTGTCTTAACATTTATTATTCTAGAGCAACTCAACACTATGTACAAAGAGAAGTTTGCCAACGAAGCGAGTAGTTGATTTCAAATGCTCGATCAGCTTCTAATGTGGTATCCCTGTTATTTGTTTTAGTCTATTATTACGTTATGACCTAGATCAATTTTAGCCAACCAATTATTTACTTAGCATGAAACTCACACGCAAGGCGCTTTATCATTATTATTTAGTGTTTCCTTATCCATTCATCGTTGACATTTGTTGCATTTCATTAAACTTCATATCACCACTGTCATCACCAACAACATTCAAATTGACTCGAGCCGGATCAAGTTAGAGATTGATTTCTATCATCAATTTATTGAACAAAACGGGTCCGACATAGATATGGAGTAAGTTAGTAGATACATTAGAGGAGCCTCGTCCAGGATTACAAGTTGCCAAAGCGGACGATCTGGTAAATGGTCTCAATTGGATTGTTGTTCAAGGTTTTTGTCAGAGCTGAGCAACGATAGATTCCATAGTCAGATAGACGAGGCTCGCCAATGATTAGTGTTGAGGTCGCAGGCCCATTGTCAAACTTGTAGCGGTAATCCTTGTTCGTCTCAACTTCCTGAGTTCGACAAAGACTGTTAGCGCAATTAAACGGCGGTACAACCTTGCCATTGACAACAGTCGAAGAATTGTATGGACCTGAGAACTTGACCCAAAGTGGTTGATTGGTTTGATCGATGGCCTCGCTAAATGAGCAGCTAAGTCTAGCCTCCTTGTTATTCAACAGGTCTACATTTCCATAGCCAACAAATCTTGGCTCATCTAGGATGGTAAATTGGGATGCGGTTGTCGATGTTGACGAGCCACTTGTTGAGGTCAATTTGGGTGCCAGCACTAATGGCGAGGATCTATTTTGGTATTGCTGGCGCTTGAATCCTTGCTTGAGTAATTGTTGTGCAATCTTAGCCGGACTTTCCACAACGCCCGAGTACCATTCAGGATAAGCGTAACCGAAGGTGCCGTTCGCCAACTGGTTCAGATTTGCACTGATAGGCAGATGAGCATCAAATGAATCATATCCTCCATTGGCAAGGAGTGTACTCTTGGTCCCATACTTGTTTCCGCCACTCTTCAAGCCATAGGCGCTACCGCCGCCGCCGCCGCTCAATGCACTCCCGTAAGACTTCAACGGCAACTGGGTTCCATAGGAGACGTCGTCAAAGGTTGTGGTTGAGGGCAGCCTAGAGGCTGTGTAACCACCTGGCACCACCGTGGATATTGACCAGCCGTCAGCAGAGTTGATTGATGGAGAGTAGGATGCCGTGGAATGGCCTAGAGGATTTTGATGCTGTTCACTCCCATAGCCATAAGATTGGTGGTTAGTTAGAGCAGCCATTGGGTAGCTACCTTGCGAATAGGTATACTGCGGCATACTCATATAACCGTTGCTTGCGCCACCACCATAACCGTAACCTGGTCGATAGAAATTGTTGTTCTGCATCATGCGCCATTTGTTCCATCTCTTCATTCCAAATAGACCACCACCGCCCATGATGCCTCCGTTTCGCCACTTGTTGCCAAACAATCCACCTTTACCTGGCTGCTGGTAGCCAGCGTAGGAAACAGGCATCTGGTACATGGGAGCTACTTGAAGCATTTGTTGTTGCTGGTATCTTGGATACCAGTGAGCTCTTTCCGGTCCACCGCCGACGGAACTATAGGGTCCAACGACCGGTTGTGGCACGATTGCAGTTTGTTGCTGATAACCACTTGCGCCCTTGCCCATCTTGAACATGTTTGGTGTAAAGCAATTGAAGATACTCTGCACTGGCGAGATCTTGTAGCTGCAGGTGGCAATTAGCAGAAGCGAGCTGATTGCAGCCCATTTCAATACTTTGATATTGTTGCTGGTTTTCATATAACCACTTATGCTCGATAATTTACCTTTTGGTTTCATCTTGAACGGAACTAGATGATTTGAAGTTGCTTGACTCTTTTCAATGTAAGTGTGTGTTCTTATTGTTACTATTATTATTATTGCTATTCTGCCTAATGATATTGATTCTCTCAATCAAACAACATAACTACTTCACCATAGTTAACTCAACTCTTAACTGATGAGCAAAACTTTCCATTTTAGGTGAATGTGTCACTTACAGTCAGCCTAACTCACTCACTCGGCTTCTAACAACTCAATCTTGAAACTATTCGAACGGTAAAACCACCTGTTCGCTTGTTCTATCGCTTGCTCGCTCGCACCAGCTAACCTCAAGTGGTCTAGACATAGAGAAGAGATGGCCAACGCTGAAGGAGAAGGAAGTGGTGGTTGAGGGGAAAGCAAATCTTGTGACTAGAAGAAAAACCTCCTCATATTCTCATCAACCAACTTCTCCTCTCTCGCTCCCTTGAGTTGCTTCCGTCGGGCGAAGCAGTTTTACTGTAGCTATAACTGAGGCTGTAGTTGTGTCCAGTTTATTTGACGCGGCCGTGTTCTTCCACTTCAAGTGGGTGGGAGTAGTAGTGGTTGTGGTTGTTGCCAGACTTTCGGCTGGTGGTGCATCTTGGTTTCTTGTCTCCAAACTACTTGTTGCTGTTGGTTGTTGTTGTTGCTGTGGTTGCGGTTGTGGCGATGGAGTGATTTACTATTTGATAGGGTAAAGGTTATTGCTGCAATACAAACAGACATACAAGGTGGCTTACTAACAACTAGCTAGCAACCATTATACATTAGCGTCCAACTTCTGCCACTTCCTTTGCCCTCCACTGATGAATTCAAGGTGTTAAGTTTCGCATTGGAGAAAGCTCTCTCTCTCTCCCTCTCCCTCTCTCTTTCCAAGTCGAATTTGCAGTAAACGAATGTCGACGTTAAATGGTGACAACTCCCGTTTGATGGAGAACAATCACCTCACCTTTTAAACGTCCAACTTCTCGCAACTAACTCGCAGTATTACCTTCCAAGCCAGTAGTTGGAAGCTAGCGAGATTTTACGGCTTAGTAGAATTATCTGCACCAACCATCGTCGATGGAACTATCTACTGCTGGCCACACTCAAAACAAACAAACTCTCTGGCTATTACATTTACCTGTTTCATTTGACCCTACTGACCTCCAGCTTGCAGTCAGTTGGGCTACTTGATTTGGTGATTGATGCGCAATCAGCAGACAAACTTTGGGAAGAGGTAATTTGCAACACTTGCAAAATTTGCAACAATCTCACCGTATGTCCTTTATCACGTTTTCATAGTCGAACAAAACTAGCCAAATTGACGGCCGTTTAGTCAGTATTAATGGCTAACAGTGGTAGTTCTAGTAGCATTATGACAATAAACCTCAACAAGGACTCTTTGCACTTTCACTTTCCTTCAATTCCAACTGGGCGGACACTTGCAAATGAACGTGAAACAAAATTTGTCACAGGTAGGTAATGACGACACAATGAGCCACCTATCCGCTCATTGTGTCCACTCGCAAGGTGCTCTACTGGAAAGGTAGACAGTCGGATTTTACTCCGGCCATTGTACACAATCAGTATTGTTTCGTATAGATCTAGAGAGAGAGAGAGAGATAGAAACATGTTCAATTGAATACAACTCGCACGTGGATGACATTCAACTCTTCACTTCAAAAACCGGATTTTACTATCTGATATTTGTTAATGAAATGATTCTATTTCAAGGTTAACTTTCTTGTCGATCGAGCTTGGTAGTAACAAAACTCAGACGATGTCCATATTTGCTATAGTTGTTGATTGATCACTAATAAGTAATAGAATTGATAATTGATATAATGTATTGCATGCAATAAAATTTTGAAGATGAAATAATTTTTTCTGACAAAACCTGATTTGAGATCCATCTCTAATGTGATGTGTATGTATGAGGTGTATTTGGGTTACATATTTTTCCTTGTCCTAGTCTCCCTCCTCCTCCTCCTCCTCTTTCTAAGAAACATCAACCAACCGATAATATAATGATATGTAATTCTAACGTAACAATTTTGTCGCTCTCTGATTCGCTTGAGTTATTCTAGTCTCATTTGAGTCTGCTTTCTGATTGATTCGTTCTAATTGTGAATTCTGGTTGACAATCTCACTGCCCATATCAATGGCCATGTTGCGCAAGTTGCCAATCATGTTGCCCACTTGCGTCATATTCTCCTCCATCTCGTCCTCGCGAGCATCGTTTGTTATTCTGGCCACATATGAGGTTGTCTGAGGTCCACCACCGGCTCGATTGTCCACAACTCTCTGCGGTTGTCCATTAACCACCTTGCCATCGTCACTTGCCTTCCAAGTTCCGGCGTCCTCCTTGAACTCCTTCTTCTTAGCGCAGGGAAAAACGCAAATACCGCAACACTTTTCCATTCCGCTTAAATTCTTTTCGGCCTCGCGCATGTCTACATTGATTTTATCCATATCCTCCTCTATCTTGTCCAACTGCTCGCCCTGCTCATCCAAACCCATCAGGGTTCTAAAACCGGCCTCCTTGCTCTCATCGCAGAGTTGCATCATTCGCCTGGTTGACTCAAGCGAATCATCGGTCACTTGGTTCGCCTTCAACTGCATCTCGCTTAGCTCTGTATTGTCGGCCATCTTGTGAGATTTAGTCTCTTCTGTTTCTGTATTCAATAAGTGAAAGTTACGTTTGGATCATGCAAATTATTCTCTCTTATGATTGATAAATATTCTGTTACATAATTGTTAACAAATTTATGAAAGCAACTTTGTGTTTGGTATTAATATTTCCAATCTATCTAACTAGATTGTAAGCAGCATCTACTGTACGGTCTACTTAAAGGAATGACCCACAGAATGAGATCAGGTGAGGTACCAACACCACGTGTTCCGATTAGTAACTCATTCAATTAGTTTTAAATTTTCTTTCGGGATCCAATTAATGAAAAGACTGATTTCCTGTTTGAATTAATAATTCCAACTTCTATATGATGATTAGAGAACATATATAAATTATATTTTTTTTAAATAAAAAAGACTTTCTCTGCACTACTAGTGAGTTCCCTTTCCCAATAAACTTTAGCAAATAGTTCGGTGGGATCGTCTGGAAAGATGAACAATGTGGAGGTAGCTATTTGAGACGAATGGTGGTGTTTGCATAATTAGGTCAATATCGGCGATCGAGTTGGAAATGTCAACTGTCGCTCGGTGACATATTGAAACTCATTTAATCTAAGCGCTAGTGATAATCTAGATTGTAGTAGATCTGATAATATCCTCTTGTTGTTATCTAAGTTTGTTGTTACTGTTTGGATTAAAAATTTGAATGAGTTGAATTTGAATGATGCTCTATAATAGAGAGCGAAGATTGTACTATCAAGCCTCTGCTGATTACAAAAAAAAAACAAGTGGTCTAGACAAGAGGCCAGCCAAATTACGTCTTGGCTTTACCCTTTCGACTATGACAGCAGGCTAAATGGCCAGCGACAGGCAAAGCGAGGAGAATAACATAACGATGCTGCGGCACGATGGCCATGACTCAAAGGCAAAAGCTGCGGCAGCAGCAGTGGCCTCAGTCTCGAGTTGCAGCCTTCTTGAGAGGCGAACTTGACTCCCGCGCTCTCAGAAGTGGAGGAGGGGGATCCATGGCTTTTCGCAGACTCGCGGGCCGCGGCGATGGCTGTGGGCCATTGCCATTTTGTTTGATATGAAGGGAAGATACTGCAGTTTTACTATACTGTACAGTATGTAACTGCATTATGGCCATTGGAAAATCATCGGGAGAGGCAGCTAGACGGCAGTTGCGCGCCTTGTTTACAGAATGTGCAACGGAAGCTCAGGGAGCGAAAATTCCTATCTTTTTCCCAGGAAATTCAACGTAAGGCTGTGCAGTCTGTGCACTAATGGGCTTCTAGAAAGGGCACATCCGCTTGTTTACTCCGCTCAAGCGGAGCCTGTGTGCGCGAAAAACTACAGTTGGAATGCGAAAATTCCGTTTGCTATGCTGTTGTTTTGTTCGCCGACGCCGCTGTACTGCCGTCGCAGCTGCTTTCGGCTTTGTCGATGCTTTTTCAAGTTACAGCCGCCGCCTCAATAGCGCGCTACACATTAGGCAGTCTCTCTGGTGGCCAAGCAGGCAGGCAGGCAGGCAAGTACAAGGTATTTTTGAAATTTAATTCATGTAATTGAATGTAATTGTGCGCCCTATCAGTCTGTAATATTACCTACAAACAGTAAACACTTTCGCAAAACTATTATATCCAACACAACAATTGCATCATATATTATTTGTTTGATCAGAAATTTACCAACAATCAAATTGGTCTCAATTAATATAATAACATTTCAAAACTTTCACATGAAACTTTTGTATAAACAGAACAACTAAGCCTGGAAGACAAGCAAAGAAACCAAAGATTCACATTATCACAATATGGACCCGCAAACAGAGAGGATGTATGATCTGATGAGAAAGGAGAACAATCGTCTCAAAACCTTCCAGATGAATCCACCTTGGCCTAAGAATTATATTGATATTAGAAAGCTAGCGAAGGCGGGCTTTTTCTACGCATTCAATGGCGATAATGTTCATTGCGCATTTTGTCGTGGCCAAGTTTGCAAATGGGAACAAGGCGACGATCCAATGACCGAGCATGCCCGCCATTTTACCACCTGTCCATTTATTATGGGAGGTGACGTCGGCAACGAACCTCTAGGCGAAGATCCATTCCCTGGACCCAAGCGGCCGAGACCATATGATGTATGCGGAATCTTTGAACCCACCGAACCAATCAGAGACGAACAGCAACAAAATAATTGGCACCTATACCCGATTGATTTTGCATCTAATAATACAAGAACAGCAAACCCACCGCAGCATCTTATTAATAATCATAATCAATCAGATTATGACAACGATCGTCTATATAATCATCAATCTATCACATATCCACCGCAAAGCGTGCAAGCAGCAGCTAGATCAGAATACCTATCACAAATCTCGCAAATGTCAGCGTTGATACCAGAACAAAATAATCATCAAGAAAGTACCACTAGTAACAATCATGATACTTGCAATAGTTTGATCAGTAACTCAAGTGGCTCTAGTCATCATTCTTCAAATAGCCTAGTTGGAATTTGCAAAATTTGTTACACAAACGCCATAGAGCTTGTATTTTTACCATGCGGTCACTCAGTATCCTGTATATCATGCGCCCAAAGGTTGCACGGTTGTCCATTCTGTAGAGCAACAATAGAGACAAGAATAAGAACTTACATCGTCTGAGGCGAGTTAAGGGAAATGGTGGTCCGAATCTAATAAACCATCAATAATTAGAATCGCGATGCATGCGGTACCCCACCATCTTAGTCATAACAAGAGTTTGAACAAAAGCCGTGCTGAGGTCCGACCTTATTTATTCAGAGTAATCTAAACTAATCTGTCACTTTTATCGCCAGTCGAGTTGATGTCTCCTCCTTGTTTTTGTTGTTGCATTTGAGATCTAGCCCTAGATGGTGACATGGACGTTTCATGGGGTGATACAGATTGCTGAGGGTTTGAGATCATAATGTTTGAGGCTTGTTGCATCTGCTGTTGTTGCTGCTGTATAAATTGATGGTTCTGAGTCCGTTGGACTGCAAGATACTGCGCAACTTGTTGGTCGATGAGATGCAAGCCCTCGGTCGCTAGATGAACGAGCTCGCCAAAAGCTCGATCTAGCAACTGGCGAGCATGGGTATTTTGACTAGGTATTTGTAAGGCCAAAGCCAATTGGCTAGAGCTGAAGTTTTCATCTAGGGCAATGAGTCCACCATGGATACCACTCTCAAGTAGGTTGTTAGAAAATTGTTGCAATTCCACTGAGTTCGCCCATTTGATCATACGCTCATTAGACCAAACCATGATGTTTGTATTGCCTCCTTCAGCCCTCCTGCGAAGTTCCTCTAGTAAACCTCTATCATAACTCACTCTCTTCAAACAGCTGATTCCTCTCTGTAAACTGTTCCTATGGAACGAGTCTACCACCTTTAAATGAGCTCGTAGATCTTTCTTTGTTAAATGCTCAAGCATTCTTGCATCTACCAGGCATTCCATAAAAGTGGATCGGTATTGGGGCAAGCCTAAGGAAGGTAGCCACTCGTTGCCGATCCATTCATGATTCATTTGACCACTTGTCAAGCTCGATTGCAAGGCAGCTGGTCGAGCAGCGGAAGTGGGTGAAGTAAGGGCAACCATTTCCTGTATGGCCAATCGTAATTTGAGTCTATGTAGGGGATTGCTGATCCCTAATTCTCGTTGCATCTCAGTATCGCTTAGTGCCGACATAATTGCACCTGACTTCACGTTTGCCCTACAAGCGGCCACATACCAAGCAGGCATGCCAACCCAGAGCTCTAGCCAGGCGACAATCGTGGGTCCATTCCAAAGAGCAAACGGTGTTCCAGCATATATGGCCTCGGCGAGAAGCTCCTGCTTCTGCCTAGTCTTTCTATCAAGTTCGTCCTTGAAAATCCTCTGGTTGGCTTGCATTTGAACTTGTTGAAGCTGGGCTAGTTGTGGATTTTGACCCTGTGGTTGTTGCTGTGACTGCTGTTGTGTCTGTTGCTGATGCATTTGATAATTTTGTGCTACTTCCGCCACAGGTCTAACTTGGTTGGTCGATGGGTTATACATCAAAGTGCCGCCAGGAGTGCGATGTTGTTGTGGCGGTTGCTGTTGCTGTTTGGTGGGGTCCAGTTGCTGTTGTTGTTGGAAGTCATATATGCTGTTGTAATCTGGCATTGTTGCAAACTGGGGAAGTCCTTGAGTCTGATACAGGTGGTTGGGCGGGGCTTGAGCAAATATCATAGGAGCATAGTGGTTCGGTTGAGACTGCTGCATTTGGTTGGCTTGTTGGCTCAACATTTGCGATGACTTGTCACGACGATAACTAGATGGAAGCAGACGGCTAACTAAGGCATTCTTGATCAAACTTCTGCTCTTCGATTTCTTCATTATGGGCATCATTGGAGGCATTGGCAAACCAGGCTGACCCTCGGCAAAGTAGGCCATTGTTGCCTGTTGCGTGCTTGGTTGAGCTTGTCCATTTAGATTGTAAAAACTCATAGAGTTCGCGTCTAGAGCATATAACATACTATAGGTGGACGGCATTTGGCTCAAGATTGGATTGAATTGCTGCTGCTGTTGTTGGTGGCTTAGAATGAGACTCTGCAATGAGTCCATCGATGGTGTTGTCGGAATTTTGTCAAGTGTTGGAGTTGCTGTCAATCTCTGATGCATTGGCGAGTATGCCATTGAATTTGGTTGCGCAAGTCCCCTTTTTTGTAGTAATTGTCGATTGGATGCAACCCTAGCGTTTGCTGCTTGATCAGGATCCTCGCGCCTTTGTACAATCTGATGTCGACTAGCATACAATTTGTCAATTTTGTAATCACTATCCGATGAAAACTTGGCCAGTTCCAGTGGTTTGTTTTGTTGCGCCGCATCAATTTGCTGGTCCGATGTTTGGCCAATCCAATTATCAGCAGGTTGTGCATTGAACCGCTCATTCAAATTTGAGGAATCGAAGGGTTGTTGTTGCGATAGTAGATGACTTGTGGAGTTAAAGTTGTTGTTTTCTTGTGATGATGTTGGAATTTGTGAGGATATTGGCACGACCATGGGGTTAGGATTCGATAGATCGCCAATGGAGCCTCGAGGAGTTGAACGTCCGCTTTGGGGTGGCGAAATACCTGGTCTATAGAAGGATAAACCACTTGAGGCATTGTACATAAAGTTTGATGGGTCCAAGTTCATCGAGTTATCCCTTGACATGTTGACCAATAGCTCATCCTTGTCTTGGTGATGTTGTTGGCGGCACTTAAGTTGATCTTGATATTGCTTTTCATCTTGAATGGTGCGTATTTGGTTATTTATTTCGTCCAGTTTCTCCTGCAAAGCAACCGCATTGGCTAGAGCAGTTTGTGTGTCGGAAGAGGGTAGGTAAAAATTGGCCGAGCTACTATTACTGTTAGCCGCCGAAGATTTCATATTTGATGGCGAGCTTCTAATGGGCGGTCCACTCTGACTCGAAGCCCCAGGTTCATTTTGTATCAGAAGTAGTGGATCTGAAATGGCTGAATGTCTATTCTCAAGGTTGGCTTCTAGTTTCTTATTTCGCATTTTTATAGTTTCTAGTTCATTCTTGGCATTGCTTAGCTCTTGCTCGATTCGCTCCTTCTCTTCAATTGCAGTGTCAAGTAACTTCCGGGTTTTAGTTAGATCCTGATTCAATAGACTCTTTTCGTCCAATGCAGCCATTTGCTCCTTGAGATGTTTATGTAAACGTTCAGTAGATTCTTCCAATAACTTGTCTACTGTTTCACTAAGACGCTGATTATGCTCTTCATTCATTCGCTCACGTTGCTTCATACGATTTAGCTCGTCATTCTTCTCTCTGAGTTGGTTTTCTAAACTTCGGACGCATTCATTAAAAGCTTGTAATTTCTCACTATTGTCTGTAAGATTGTCAAATTCTTGACCATTAAGTAGTTTGTCAAGCGCAGCAGAGTCGTGAGCTTGTTGATTCTTAAGTAGTTGCTCGATTTGTTGCTCAGCCAAGTTTAGCTTTTCCGTTAGTGTAATAATTTTACCCTCGCTTATTTTAATCTGTGAATCTCTACTTGATAAATCCAACTCAAGCTTTGTTTTAGCCTCGCTGGCTGCACTAGAATCCCTCTTTGCTATCAGGTATCGATTCTCAAGAGTTGTTATCCTCTCCTCCTGGTCCTTATTCTGCGCGGTTTGTTCGTTAAGTTCATTCTCGAGCCTAGATTTTGCCTCTTTTAGGTGAAGAATTTCCTCGCGAGCATCGCGTAATGAAGATTGCAATAAGTCTAGTTGATCTCCTGATTCCTTGAGCCTCAGTCTCATGTCCAGGATGTCACCCGTTTGCCTTTCAATCAGCTGACGCATGGCGGCAGTATCAGGATCCGACGCCTGTGAGGATTCAATCGATGTTTTATTACCTCCATTTGAATCGTCAGTTTGCTGTTGTTGTTGTGATTGATTATTGGGTGTTTTGTTTTGTTGAAGTAGTTCATTTCCAATGCGAGCCTCTCGTAGTTTCTCCTCTAACTTACTAATCTTGTCTAACGCCTGCCTTAAACGCTCGCGAACTTTCTCATCTAAAGCTTTGTGATGCTCGAATAGCGACTTAAGAGCATTAAGTACCTCGTATTCGGACGATACGCCATTGTGTCCATTTTGATTTGCTTGATCTTGTTGCCGCTTTACAACTGTTACCTTGAGCGACTTTTCATGTCGAGCTACTAAACATTCTAAATGTTCTAGTAGCAGTCGAGTATTTGACCTCTCTGCCTTGAGTTCCAGTATTTCCTCATTCTTCTCGGAAAGTTTCTCTTTGGTTTGATTCAGTTCTTGTGTCAGTATAGTATAATCCTTTGGTAAGCTTGAATCGATTAAAACCTTCAACGAGTCTCGCTCCTTCTCCAGCATAGTTACTTTATTTTGACTGTCAGTCAACTTTGCTTGCGTATCTCGTATTGTGTCCATCAATTTATCTCGTTCATCTAACATGGTAACCATAAGTTGCTCAAAATTTGCTTCTTCGCCAGAGGCAAAGTTTGTCATCCCATTACGTTGGCAAACGGAATCCTCCGCAATGGGAGGCATTGCACAAACCGAATCCCACATTTTGGTTTGCTTTAGTTATGTTAGCGCTTCGTGGAGTTGTTTCTGCTCTTCTTCTGTCTATCTACCCCTCCTTCCTATAATGTGGGTCTATGTTGACGTTTCTATTACTAATGTCTTCGTTGTTATTGCACCCGTATAAGATTGACATTAATGCATATCAGATGTAAGTAGGACTAAAGTTAAATATTGCAGTTGTTTACAGTGGAATGATAGATGATATAAGTTCTTTGGTATGATATAATAAATGCCCCTGTTTCGTCTGTCCTAACCCACTACTTTATCGTCTGGTTAGTAGATAGGATAGTTTTCATACAAATACTGAATGCAAAAGGTTACTGAGATCGAATGAATAAATGCATCGTTTATCACTCTTGCACCAACTTAATCTACACAAGTTGTCAGTGGATAATACTGAAATGATATAATTGAATTATCAGAAACGATAACAGTAGTAATATTGATGGTGATGATGATAGTAATAATAAAAATAATAATAAAGTAAATCAAATGATTTGTTGCGATCTAAATCTAATTGGCTTAATATCTGAGTAGAGTGCGGAGTGGTTTGGTTTCTGTCAGGACGATGGTGTAATAGTGGATCGCAGGTGAAGCTTTGGGTAGAATTTTGCGTATGATTAAACGTCAAATCTATCGTAATAACTTGCAGTTGATTAATTTGCTTGATCTAAATGATTTGGTGATGCAATAAGTGAGAGTGTCTCTGGCCAAAGCACTCTAGTCGAGCTCTTGCCCTTCTTGTATTTGTTTAGAGACGAGGATGCAGGGCAATTCAATAAATGGACTGGCCTGTTGGGTTTACCATGAGGACTAAAATACAATGTAGCAGTAATATAGTAGGGAGATAGGGAGATAGAAGTGGAGATGAAGCACCAAGCTAGTGGGGACAATTTAATAATAACAAAAACAACATTCAGTTCCTCACGTACGGGACGCAATGGGAGCGCGCGGCAGACAGACAGTTTACTCCGCCAATACCACTACAACCACCGCCGCAGTCGGTGGTTGTGTTGTGCAAACTTGCTGGCTGTTGGTCTTGTTGCGGTGGCGGCGTAACAAGCGAGAGTGACAGTGTGTGAGCGAGCGAGCAATGAGTGTGCCTCGTTTGTTACGGCAAGTCAATGGCTTTATGGTGATAGAGAAGGAGAGAGAGAGAGAGAGAGAGAAAGAAAAAGTAGTGCAGTGGCTCAGTGCGGCGGCAGAAAGTCTATACAAACTTTCTGCACTGGAGAGAGTGCGAGGAGATCTGCGTACAAAATGCTGACGAAAAGAATTACGCAAAGCGTTTGTGCGACTGGGCGCTGGTGGCGCCGAATACATGTACTTACTCTCGTTTAAGGCCGCCCAATGCTGACTTGCCTTGATGTGCCGCTGCTGGCGTCTCCGCTGCCGCGGTGGCGGCGCTCATGCCACACGAGCGACGCTATGTACCTCGAGTAGGAAAGAACCTGGCGCCCGCTGTACGCGCAACTGTGTTTTCGGCCACCGCAGCGCATGGAAGCGGTGACCATCAACTCTCCATCGACTTACTAAACTCGTATAGTATACTGTATGCACTCAACTCAACCATGATTTCGATCCCTCTTTCAATCCAAAGCCGCGAAAAGCCTCAGCAACTCTCACCTCGCAGCCTCGAACACCAGAGTCACCAAGTTGGCGGCGCTATGTGCTCTATCGGTTTTACTGCCTCTGCCAGCACAGTCGCCACCACCGCCGCCGCCGCCACCACCATCGCCACTGTTGCAGTGAGCCTGCGCCCCCACGTACCTACCACTTCCACTTCTATCACTGCAGGCCATTTCATACGTTCGACTGAATTAAGTTTCGATTTGCGTCACTGACAATACCTATAGTCGGTAGGTAGACAGGCGGACGGGCTGTCCAACCAACCCAGCTCTGCCAACTGGCTAAACTTTAGTGAGTCCATGCATCAGGCGCTAGGAGTAGTTGATGTGTAGCAAAGGCAACTCGAAACTACAGTTACCAATGCATCGGCAACGTTTGCGTTTACTTGAACCACTGGGACTGGTAAAGGTTGCTTGAGACCCATTAGTCTTTCGATGTTCAAACTAGACAACACGAAGCCAATAGCAATGTCTGGGGTAGACAACATCAAGGTGCTGAATGAGAGTTCGCTTTCTCGAAAGCGGTAGAGATAAAGACTAAAGACACACACTAAACTCTTGCCCCCCACTACTTCAGTGTCGATAAGTTAGAAGCCTATCTAAGTTACCAACCAAACAGCGTGACTTTGAAATCTTCGCCTCTTGATGGTGATGGTGGTGTTTATTGAGACGAGTTCGCGTTTGCTAGGTTCAACCACCGGTTCCACTTTTTACAACAAGAACTCACCTCTCAGAGTGACCATTATAAAATTTGCAACGGCACCAAAGTCAATAAGCAAGTGTTTGTAGACTTGAAGTCTCAAGTCTCGTCCAGCATTGAATCTTATTGCTGGTACCTAAGTGGAAATCTGCCACGCCTGTTGTCGCAATGGCGGCGGCGGTAGCAAGAGTTGGTGTCACGATTGGTGTACAGAGACTTCTAGTGGTCTCTGTACACCAATCGTTTCTTCCATATCTTTCCATTATGGCTGTTGGCACGTCACCGTTTAGCTGGAAGAACTTGAGGACGGAAGGATTATAGTCGAGTAACTATACTTATCGATCACAAAGTCATTCACTGGAAGTGGCTTGCAAAAACTGCGCCAGCATCAAAGATGCTTCCTCACCTCTACCACCACTACTAGAGGCATTCGTGATTACGGCGACAGCGGTTGTGGTGGCGATAACATCTGCGGTCCACCGATCAGTCATCTCGCTTTTGGTAGCTGTCGCAGTTACCCTTTGCCGTCTCCGTCATATTCGACTCGTCAAGACCGAATGACGACAGTGAAGCAAACTCGTGCGACTCCAGGAAGTAAAAGTTGCACATTGCTACATGAAGTCACCCTGCGCATCAGCACGACCAATATTAAGCGATGCTCGTCACATACACACTCACCTACACAATAGAACACCAACTTCAACGTCGAGCTTCGTCCGTGATGCTTGAGGAAGTTGAAGTTTGTGGCCATGTTGTACCTTAGGTTAGCATAACGATGAGCCAACTGACTCTCATTGGATGTTCACTCATACTCCTCGCGGCTCATCGTCATCAAAATCATAATCTCTCGACACCTGAGCCCTTCCAGTTCCTTTTTTGGTATCTTCGTCGTTCTTGAGGCGAAGATGAAGGATCAGTCGCAATTTTCAAGTTGAATCGTGAAGTTCCTTTCTCGACTTTAATTGAACAGATAGAAATCATTGAAGCGTCTCAAAATGAATCACTCAATTGTAAATCAGCTCTCACTTACAAGCGCTCTCTTGACTCTTCTTCTGGTGTCTTCGAGCCTCAGGCGTGATGTCGATGCCAAGGAGGCCGGAAATCGCCAGCAAACAAACAACAACAACAATCAACCTCTAGCAAATCTGGACAAAGTTTTGAAGCAGGCTAATGGAATCAAGGTCGACGCCATCATGGACCCAAAGCTGGCCTCGAACGTGACCAACGCACTCAATGAAATGGCGATAAACCTACGCAAGATGCTGACAGAGAATCGCCGTCTGTCTAGCCAAATACAGGAAGTAGTGCAACGAGTAGGAAATGCGACTGGAGTTAATGCAACCACCGCAATGAATGGAATGCAACAGCAGACGTCCAATTTGACAGGATTAGTTAACACGGCTAATTTGAATAGCCTAACTAGCTTGATGTCGAGATTCCAAGTGCCGGCACTAAATTGAGTTGCAAAAATAAAATATAGCCTATAGGCACTCAGCCTTCATTGTGTTTTGCTTTATGAGATTTGTTTGTTTTATTTGGCTTGCAGGATGAATAAATATCGCCAGCAAGCTTTTCGATCAATATTGTAAGATTGTTCAAGCATATTTACAAAAACAATAATAACAGACTCATCAGTAGTCACCCAGATCATGGTGAAATCATTTGAGGCTTGTTGATAATATGACACTTGAAATTAACACCGAGTTTCTTCAGTAAGTCCTCAGTTCGCATAATCTTTCTATAGTGCTGTCTAAGCTTCTTTGGATTTCTCAAGTCTACATTGTGTGATTTCTTTGCTATCTCGACGGTCGTTGGCCCCTTGTAAGACTTCTTAAATAGGTTTTTGGGAAGGTCGCGCTTATCCATTTGTCTGCATTTAAGAACTTGATTGAAGAATAGGTAATTGTGCATGGCATCAGCCGCGGCCTTGGCCACTTGTGGTAACTCAAACTCGACAAACCCAAAGCCCTTGCTCTTGTGTGTTTTCTTTGATCTAAGCAACAGGACGTTAACAACTTTACCGAACTGAGAAAAGTATTTTTTCATTTGTTCCTCATAGAAACCGTGGGGGATGTTGTTTAGCTTGATCACAGTTCTATCAGCCATGGTGCAATTGTCTGGTGTGAGATTGAAGGGTAGATCTTGATGTTTTTGAAACAAACTTAGATTGGTGGATGAATTTGTGTTACCGACGAGTCTAGACCACGTGGTTTTCGCGTTTTCTCATTCAATATGTTGTCTAGTTCTTGGATCCCTTCTAAGGTAAACCTTACAAGACCAATCCAAGTCCGCTAGGAAGTTGAGCCCTACAAATATTCCTCTAATTATTGGTGCCCAAGTTTTAGTTAAGTATGAATCAACGTTGCCTCGTGTCGTAATTATTCTGTTGGATGCATCGATTTCGGCGTGTAACTTGTCACGCGGCAACCCAAGCTCGCACAGAAAAAGAAGAATAGTGCACAGATAAGGTGCATTCATTTTGTGTTGTGTTGAAAATAAACACCGATATCTTTAGATATTAAAATTATAAGATCGTTTATTTGTTGGTGGCCAATCTAATCTATTAACTGTAACCCGGTCACTAATATCAAACTGATGTTCACATATTCAGGTATCAGAATATAAAAATATATGAAACATTGGTAATTATCAACTCCGAGGGTGCAACATAATTCAGCTAGTATTATAACCAACCACCTCGCTTTGGCCTAGATCTCACCGGCTCTTTTCGTAACACTACCTATGCATTCATAATTAGCGACATGGAAGTTGATCCAGGCGAGGAGCTACTCAGAAATCTTCTGAGAGAAAAGAATGTACCCAGCAATTCGACATGGAAACGTGCCATTCAACTTATGGAGTCAGATCCGAGATTTGAATCTGTCAGATCCCTACCAAATAGAAAATTCTTATTCAGCGAATATAAAGAAGTCAAAGCTAGAGTTGAAAGAGAGGAGCAGAAACTTAAAGCCAAGAGAGCACGTGAAAACTTGGAAAACTTCCTAAACAATGATCCAAGAGTGACATCCTCTTCAAGGTATAGGCAAGCATGTGATGACTTCGGATCGCTTGAAGTTTGGAGAGCTGTACCTGACGAGGAACGACAGGAAATATTCAAGGATGTGATAATAGAGATCAAGAATCGTGAGCTTGAGGAGGCAACTGGGATGCAAAAACGTAACAGAGAAATCTTACGGGATATTCTAGATTCGATACCTGATATCAATGCTCAAACAACTTGGCTCAAAGCACAAGAGTATTTAGCACACAATGAAGTATTCACAAAAGACCCCCACCTGCCGTCGATGGCAAAATTAGACGCACTTGAAGTATTTATCGAGTATATAGTACAGCTAGAAGATGAGGAAAGAGATGAACGTAGACGTGAGAAGAAAGAGAAGGCTAAACGACAGAGGGAAAATAGATTTGCCTTTGTAAGATACTTGGATGAATTGCACACTGCTGGTGTTTTGACATCCATATCCAAGTGGCAAAACCTCCACCAAGTTATTTCGGCTGATCCCCGTTACTTAGCTTTAGTATCCCAGCCATTATCAGGCTCAACACCCTTAGATTTATTTAAATTTTATGTCGAGGATCTCAAGGCAAGATACGAGGACGAAAAACAGATCATTAACAAAATTTTGGAGGAGCGAAATTTCGTCATAACCGTGGACACTACATTTGTAGACTTCGTCAACTTTGTTTCGGAGGACGAACGGAGTGCAAGTTTTGATGGTGGCAATCTCAAGATGATTTTTGAGAGATTGTCAGAGCGAGAGAGGGAAAAAGAGAGACATCGATTGAGACAAATCATGAAGGAAAAGAGAAAATTGGAGCATGGTTTGTATACTGTTCTAGCCAAACATTTGGACGTCGACGATGTCGATACTCTCGATTGGCAAACTGTTAGGCCATTGATTTGTGAAGAACCTGCATTCAGGGCAATAGAGAAAGAGGAAGAACGAATTGAAATATTCCAGGGCTATCTAAACCTACTAAATGACACTTGTCTCCATCATCACAAGAAGCCTAAGAATCAGTGTGCATGACGTAAACACTTATTGTCTAATCAGCAGCAATAAGAATAAATTTTCGCATCGTTGCACTAGAATAACTTCCTATGTGCAGTATAGTTTCTCAGATTACCATTTTTCGTCGCATTAATGATTACCGATTAATGCAGTTGAGTAGCTAAATAAGTTGACTTAAGCCACAACAAAATCCACCTGGAGGCAGCAATAATAATTGGGTGCAAAAATTTAGAGATTTGTGACGAGTCAACACCGCAAGAACGACGACGACACTTGAGAGACTGCCGCTGCCGCCATAAGTCGCCGCATGCTGTAAGTTTGCTAAAATCCCGCGGCCATCTTGTATTTTGCTGTATGCCCGAGACGGAGGCAGAAAATACAAATGGAATGATTTTATTTATTGGATCAGATGCAACAATACACTAGTTGACTCCTGATTTGCGGATCGATCCAATGAGCATCCAGGCGCTAATTTTGAATTAGAGTAAGAGTCTACATGTGATTTCGTGAAAAATATTAACTTTGGAGAAAAAAAATCGCAAAAACTCAGACAATTTCCCCTACGAAACACGAGTAAAAAAGTCCAAATTAAGTTTTGCGACGGACCTGCGCGAAGATTCGCAAAATAAAAGTAAACGACTGTATTCACCATTCAAATGACCAGTCATTATTATATCCTTAACCTCTGCGATTATTGTCATCTCATATTTACATGAAGATTGCAATACATTACACCCTATCAAAGTTTCTTCGATTGCTCAGGCGTCGAAGAGATTATCCTAGATTGACTATAGCTGTAACAACCAATAACATCCATAAACATCATAAACTTATTATTTAGTGTATCATTATTATAATACTTAGTCTATCAATCAAATACACATTACTTACAAAAATCAGATCATTACAACTCATCATATTCACCATGTCGGCCACCGAACAAATGCGAGCTATGCTAGATAGCTTCATGGGTACCAGAAGAGATGGTAGCGATTCCAAGAGGCAGCATCTAAATTTCACCGACTCAAGAGTGTGTCGTGCTTTTCTCCTAGATTGCTGTCCACATGATATATTCTCATCAACTAAATTAGAACTTGGCGAGTGCTCCAAAGTCCACGATCCAGCATTGAGAGCTGATTATCTGATTGCCAACAAATCAGAGGATTACATGTATGAGGTATCGGCTTTAGAAAGACTCCAAGCATTTGTTAATGATGCTGACAGGAAGACAGATTACCTTAAGAGAAAATTAGCAGAGACGCAGAAAGAATTCACCGAGGAAGAGACAAACAAATTAAATAGAGTTCACGAATTGACAGAGAAACTAGGAGAAAAGTTGGCTCAAATCGACAAAGCCGAGGCTGATGGCGAACCCCAGGAGGTTAAACAAAAGCTTATACATGAATCAGAGCGAATTAAGAGGGAGCGTGTAAACGCCGAGGCCGAGTATAAGCTAGTTTCAAGGCCAGCCTCTAGTCATCAACATCAAAATCTCAAGGTTTGTGATGTATGCTCGGCGTACCTTGGCATCAACGATAACGACAGTAGACTGGCCGACCATTTTGGTGGCAAGTTGCATTTAGGCTTCATTACAGTTAGGGAGAAGCTTGAAGAACTTAAGAAGATTGTTGCAGATAAAAGAGGATCCGTTCCAAGAGATTACGACCGCGAGAGGGGCAAGAGTCGAGATTACGACAGAGGTTACCGAAGTCGTGATTATGATCGTGATAGATACAGGGACAGAGATCGTGAAAGAGAGCGAGAGAGAGAACGGGATCGGGATAGATATCCGAGGGATAGTAGATACCATGATAGAGATATGTATCGCGAGCGAGAACGTGATCGAAGCAGAAGCAGCGAATATTATGACAATAGCCGGGGAAGCAGTAGCCGATATTACAGCAGCAGAGACTACTACCGAAACGATAGAGATAGCCGTCCAAGAGACCGATACAGAGACGATCGAGTATATGACCGACATGACTCAGGCTCAAGAAGCGGTCGTCAAGGCAGAAGTGGTAGCGCCTTGTTAAATGAACGTATTGATGGTAGAGAACAAGAAGGTGAAATCGAATACCAAAAACGACTACGTGAATGGGAAAGGCGCGAGTCAGAGAAGTTGAGGAAGTACGCAATACGTGAGGCCGAAGAGCGAGACAAGCTACGGCTTGAGGAGCAAGAATCTAAAAAGTTGAAAGAATTCCTAGAGGACTACAAAGATGATCGAGACGACATTAGGTACTACAGAGGTAGTGCTCTAGCTCGACGTCTCGCTGATCGCCGTAAGGAGATAGAAATAGACGAAGCGGATAGGCAGGAAGAGAAGATTGAGCTCGAGATGCTCAGCAAATACGCCGCTGCCAAATCTAGTCCAGAGCCTATAAAATGTGCAAATGATGCTCCAGATGATACGCCACGAGATGACCCAATCGATTCACCTGAGGTAGCATCAAATCATACAAATCACAATCAGGAAACGACCACCACCTCGACAACTACTACCACTACCATCTCAAATCATATCGTACCTACTACAACTATTCCAACAACATTGGCCCAAGATCAGTCCCAAAACAAACCGACCGAAAAGCCCGAGGGCTCATCCTCCGAAGATAAGAAGAAGCAAGTCGAGGAGTTGATTCGACGCATACCTACAGATAAAGACGAATTGTTTGCCAGAAAGCTGGACTGGACACTTCTTGACCAAAATCTCATGGAAAAGCGCATTAGACCATGGGTATCCCGAAAAATTGTAGAGTATATGGGTGAGCAAGAGGTAGATCTAATCAACTTTGTTTGCACCCAGTTGAATGCTCATGTCGAGGGCAATGCAATGCTAAGAGAACTTGCCGTTTTGTTGGATGACGAGGCCGAAAAGTTTGTTGTTCACATGTGGCGACTGCTAATCTTCGAGCTCGAAGCCAAGAAACTAGGACTTAGAAAATGAAGATATAACAAATTCAGCTAATAAATCATGTTATTTTATACACAACAAAAGTCTCTGTTGGCTTAAAATCATTTTGAACCTCGAACTCGTCTCGGTGATACGCGCTAATCTTGATCTGAATGTAGAGGGCTGTAGCTAGTTGGATGGAGTCACCATTCCTTTCGAATTTATTTTGTTTGAGGCGCTTGCCTGAATACGTATATATCATTCCACGGAACTCCAATGTACAATTACAACGAGCATAGGGCTGTTATTTTCGATGGGATTTACAAAGCGATAAGTGCGTTTTATTTGTGGGTTAGATGCATAATATTACAATTATCTCATTTGCCTTGTTGTCATGCTGTTAGACTAACACATCTTCAAAATATGATTGGTTGGCTTGATCTCTTGTCGATGGTTCTTCTTGTTGTTGGCGCCAAGGAAGAAAAAGCTCTCTGTTTGAGCGAAAAATCGTTTGCCCTCGCCGCTTTGCGGCCGAGAGTTGCCTTGCGAGGAACTTTGCCGACTAGTTTCACCTGGATTATTTGGATGGTTTTGATCACATAAATAGGGAAAGTATCCATTAGGTGCCTCATAGAGGAGTCCCGAGAAGATTGACTTATCGAGACCTTGGAGTTCGTCCCCATTGAGCTCCAATAGTAGGCGTAACTTTTTGACTAGATCGTCACTCCGTCCAATGGCATCGCCGTCGATCTCTAAACTCAGGTGGTTGGTATTCGTGGAATGGCACTTTCTCTCTCTACTTGAATCGCTAGCTTGACTATCGCTACTTTCGTCGGCTGATGTACTGTTTAAGCTACCAAAAGTATTCCGCGTGATCGAGGAATCAACTCGTGCTTCAACTTCCGGCTTAGTTCGGCTCTCACTTTCTGTCATAGAAATCATGAAGTTATCAGTCAAATCTCGCTGGCTTAGGAGTTTACTTAAACTAGGCACAGGTGTTGGCCTACCCGTGGTTCCGTTGTGTTGTTTAGTACCATTAATTGTTAATTTGGTCGCCTTCATGTTGGCATAAGAGTTCCTCGTGGTAACTGGCTTCTTGTTGCCGGTTGTTCTCTGAGCTCCAACTTGATTCCTGAAATGTTCCTCAATGAATTGGCACAAACACTTGCCGGTGCTCAGGTGTCTCGGTTCCGAGTGGTCGTCGGTGAACATGAGTTTTCGTTTGTCGAAATATGAGATCCAACGTTGACTGTACCTAAGAACAATCTTCTTAGCTAGCTGCTGTTGAATGGTTTGAAGGTTCGGAGGTGAGCGGGTTAGTCGACCACTAGAGACTAGTAGAGGAAGTGTTCATTCATAGCATAATTTCTAAACTCGACTTACAGATTGCGCAAATGCTATCACATTCGACTCGGCCAAAGGGATTCCGAGTTTTGGGTAGTCCAGCTGGCGCCGGTTGGTCTTTTGGTTGTCATTTGCGTGGCCCGCTTGGCAGTCAGCGCGAATGATAGATTCAATGTGTTCCTATGAGGGGAAAGCTCGATAGTTAGAGGGTGAAATTGGATACCTTTGAGAAAGAGAGAGAGAGAGACGCGATTGATTTGACGTTGCAATTTAACTTACACGGCATGTGGAGGTGTCAAAGTAGAGTAGTGGCACCATGAGGTTGCTGCCAGACCAAAAGCTGGCTGCGTTGAGTACACCAAGCATTAGGTTATGGTTCATGAAAAAGCCGTTCGCTTGGGCCACGGAACTTTCCAGCATCTGATCGAGCTAAAATTGAAATCACGTCACGGTTGTCAATAGATTATTATCGTTCAATTTTTCGATCAAGTTGTTGTAGTAATTGTCGGTGATAAAGAGTAAGCGTCAGTACGGTTGTTGATACCCTTACGAGTGAATGACGTTAACGTCGAGCTTCAATTAGATTGAGCTTGTCGCTCAATTAGCTAGATTAATCGCGCACCCGAACTCTTTGTCGTTGTCGGTGCTGTTGTTGCACTTACCTTTTGTCTGAGTCGCAACGCCAACCAAGTGCCCACTAGCTGAAGCGCAAGCCAGATACCGCAGGCGCCGGCGATAACGGGAGGCGCCAGATGCGTTAGCGCAATCGGAACTGAAATGCAAATGGCGGTGGTGAGCAGCACCCAAGCCACTTGGGCGCGTCCGTAGAGCAACAGGTGGAGTTGGTATCTGACGTCGCTCGTTAGGGAGCTCAGCGCGCTGTCATAGTCGGCGGGCTTGAGCTGCGGTGGCATTGAGTTGGATAGTTTCTGGAGTTAGATGATTGTTTTGTGCTTTTTGTTGTGGCCATACAGTCGCTATAGACGCGGGTAGCTCGGCAATCTGCTAACTGCGCTTTTAGATCCGACGTCGCGTCATCGCTAGCGCGCGATACGGCGACCTTGTGCTGCGGCTTTTATCTCACATAACCAACAGCATTAATCTACTTACGTTTACCTGCAGTCTCGCCAGTTGCTCGGGCATTGCAAACCTTAGTCGAGATGCGCTCGAATTCTTGTTGCTATTTTCTCGACGACCAATGGCTAGTCGTGCAAGTAGACGACCACTTGCTGCTGGTCGCGAGCAAAGAGGACCGGCCAACTCTCGGTGGCATCGTCGGAGGTCGGCGATCACTGTATTATTTGGTAGACTTCTGGGCGCCAACAAAGTAGCCAAGTGGCCATCGCTCATGGCGGCTGCCTCTTCCGGCTCAACGCTCACTCTATCCGAACTCTCATCTGCCGCCCAGTCCGCCAGCTGGGGGCGCCGGTGCTCTGGTTGCTCGCACACTCTAGCGCCCTTGCCTCTCGGTGTCACCCCCTCGGCGTTGCTCGCAACTCTAACCTCAATCTTGGCTTGTTGTTTCTTCGCTACCACTCTAGACGAGAGGCCAAAGATCGCATCGCTTGCCGCTGAACCCAGAGCTTTAATGTCGCTTGTACTGCTTCTTCTCCTTCTCCTCCTCCTTCTTCTTTCACTTTCTGTTTCGAAACTGCTAGCTCGCTCAACTAGCGGCGCACACCTGTTATTAGCTAACCTCTCGCTCACCTCTAGTTCGTTACACTTCTTCTGGTCGCTCAACTTTGTGGGATGATGGCTGAGATTTGTAGCCTGAGCCTTGTAACTAGGATTTGTACTTGTTGTTGTTGCTGCTGTTGCTGCTGCTGCTTTGCTTGCAATTGCTGATGCATCTCTGACTGGCGCCGCTTCTGTTGTTACTTCTGCTAGTCCCTTTTCTGCCGCTGTTGCTGCTGGTGTTCCCGTGTCATAATCGCGGTCTCGACAGCGCGACTCGTCAGCGGCGCCACTTGAAACGTCGCTCTCGTTAACCGAGGAACTCGGCAAACTCAGACTCGAGGCTCGATGATTGTTGTTTGCGCGATTGTCTACCCAAATGCTCGTTGCAACTCGCGGCTGCCACCGCCGCCGCTCGCCACGGTGGTGCAGTTGTCGAGCTCGCTGACAAGTGGCGCACTTGTTGGTGTTGGTTGGCGTCGCTCGCTTGCGCTGATCTAGCCATGTGTAAGTGAAGCACCACATATCGACACTAGTACCGAAATCAACATTCAGACTCGAGCTTGATGCTTGGAGTTCCATAAAATTTTCAGCTTTAATTGAGCCGAGCAGCTGGTTGCCCTGGAGCACTGAGTAATCTACACTGTTGTGCCTTGTTGTAGCCGAGCTGTCTTTTGGGCTAAAGCTCCACGAGCTGCCTCTAATACTGAGGCTGTCTAAACTTGAGCTCAAATTGATGTGCGCCCAACTTGGCGCCGGCTGACCGAGAGATCGCATCGCGAGATAGTTGGGCCGCAACCTCGAGCCTCTCAAAGTTGTTTCTGGTCTTGGGGAGACAAACAAGCGTTTTGTTTGTTCGGGTTTCCTCGTCGTCGTCTTGGTCGTGGTTGTTGGTGTTGGTGTTGCTTATGTGTATATTTTGTTGCTCTTATTGTGTGTCCTGCTCTTGTTCTAGCTAAACACTAGCGGCTGCTGCTGCTGCTTCTATGCTGCTCCTTAGCTCGACTGGCGTCGCCTTGGTCTTGTCGCCCGGAGGTTGCGTGATGATGTTAAGGTTGAGGTTGAGTTGGTGGTTGAGACGGCTGCAGCAGCAGCCAAGGCGCCCCATCGACTCGCTCGGCTGCCGTTGCGCAACCGACTTACGAGGAGACCGACGGGGATGTCACGGCCCCGCCCACCAGCCGCAAGTCGGACTATCGTCGGGCAGATCCACCACTCCACTTCACTCTACTCCCTTCCACTTTACTACACTTGGCTCGTCGCGACTCACAAGTTGCGACTCGAACTTTCGCCCCCGGAAAGGAGATCGGCATTAGTCTACATACATTATGCAAGCTTTGAGCTCGTTGCCTATGCAACAACGCCGCGCTCACTAGCTATTCAAGTTCACAGGTCGAGGCAACAGGTTGTCACCTGTCGTTAGGGCTAGGCGCGAACACAATCGTTCTGCACGCAACACCAGTCAACGAGAAAACTTGGTTGTCAAATGGAATTGTACGCGCGCTGAACCACAACCACCACGACTGCTAATGCGACGTCAAGCCAACCACTAAGCGCCATATCCGAGAATTATTCGGTGGTTGCTGTCGTCGTCGTCGTCGTCATGTTTTTAGCGAGCCTTTGTTTTATTATAATGTCACAATGTCACAATCACAACAAGTGGCGCTCGTTTGTCTCCGCAATCAAGCGACTCTCCGTCAGCCACTTTACCACCGACTCGTCGATCCAAAAATAATCGAGGCAATTGGAGCCGACAGGTTGAGCAGCTTTGCTCGACTTGTAGGCCACCCAGTTGCTCTTTATCGGGTAAACTTCACAGCTCCTTTAGTTTCTCGCTGCGATACCAATTATAATGATTCCACTGACCCCAATTGGCCTCGCGCTTGATACTCGCTGGCATGAGTCTAGAATCTCACTAACTCTATCCGGTTCGCAATGTCACCCAATGTCTCAAATAGATCTATATCCAGCATGTTAGTATAACTTTACTTTATAATCATCGTTTTTCGAGTTGATCTTGCTTCCTTTGCAATAGCATTGTTGGCGACTCTCGCCCATAGCCAGCGCCCATCATTAGGATTGTTCTGTCGATCACCTGTAGGTTTGTGAGCATCTTTTACTTAGTGCTTTTTAGGAATTATCCTGAGCCAAAGGGTCGGTAACAATCGACTATTCAACTCAATAAGTATTTCATCGATGTTTCGTGGATGATTTGTGTATCACAGGGGCAAAACAACCATGCGCACTTCGGCCTGATGCCTCGGATTGACCCGGGGTACACCCCTGCCATATAGATTCCAAGCGATACGTGACTTTCACTTCTTTTTGGCCTAACAGGCTTGCAACCTGTTATCTTCGCTTTTGCATCGCCAAGATAATAAATCTTCTCGTTAGTAGTTTCAACGGAAAACAGTGTGTCGAATATACAATCATCAACTTGAAGCATCCTGCTACATGAGCACGCATTGATCGCGTTATCAGAAAGTTCTAAAAGATTGAAGATGAAGGGTTGTTTCTCTCTTGTGGTAAGAATGAAAGTTTCCACGCCGGAACGATAAATGGTTACTTCTCAATCCTGTCAAGATGTAGGGAATCGAGCTAGCGGGATACAACATGGCAGTCAATCTTGCGATGCAAGACCTTGTTCACGAATGTAAGAAAAGCACTCCGATGTTTGGGATTTGCCCAACGTCAAAATCTTGCCTCTATCCTCGAGTGGAGGATAAATTCAGATGAAACAATAAAGTCAAGGATAACTCTCAAAATTTGAGCATATTCCATAATCTCAGTGATTCGGATTAGTGGAACGTTGATATGGTTTTCAACATATCCGATTCGATGACGCATCTGATTGCTCATCCGTGATCAGTAGACTAGGTCTCTGAAACTGGGAGTATATCAGGCTCAGATAAAAGATTAGATTATATTATTCAGAATAATTATCTCAATTTGTTGAACATTGCTGCTCTTTTTCCTGATCATCATGATCAAACAGCTGACATAATTTTTAGTTTGTTTTGTGTGAGGCGCTTTCTCAACCACGTGCACATCATTCTACAAAACTCCAACGATCGAAACAGTATTGGATCGAAATCAATTCCTCATAATGATGGCTAAGAGAGTGCCTCTTATTGTTGTACTTGGGGCCACCGCCTGTGGGAAGACTAAACTTGCAATAGATCTAGCTCGCCGATTTGGGGGCGAGATTATTAGCGCAGATTCCATGCAAGTTTATAAGGGTCTAGATATTGTAACGAACAAGGTAACCGAGGAGGAACAATCTCAAGCCAAACACCATCTTATCGATTTTCTCACACCACTACAGAGGTTTAGTGTTGTAGACTTTAGAGATCAAGCAGTCAAGATTATCGACCAACTGATAGCTAAAAAGAAGATACCTATACTAGTGGGTGGAACAAATTATTACATTGAATCGATTCTCTGGAAAAACTTCATCGTATCACCGGAGGTTAAAGATGTGAAACAAACTGTGATCGACGACGAGTATGAGATTCTAAAATTTGCTGATTTCCATAAAGACGAGGACTTTGAAAGTGTGGAGAAATTCTTTAAAAAGCCAATATTCAATGACGGGTTCAAGAATGTTGATGGTGAAAAGTTGTGGAAGATCTTGGAACAAGTGGATCCAACTGCCGCACATCTATATCATATGAACAACAAACGCCGTATTATAAGATGTCTCCAGATTATACAACGAAGACAAGAGAACTATTCGGAGATTTTGAAGAAAATTAATGTCTCCCAAACCAGTGGATCGAGTCTTGGTGGCCCGTTGAGGTATCCAGAAACTTGCGTTTTCTGGCTAGACTGCGACAATGATGTTCTCGACAAAATTCTCGATGAACGTGTTGATCAAATGCTTGAACGAGGTCTGTTGGAAGAAATTGAATGTTTCCACGAGGATTATAATAAACAAAGACTGATCTCAGGTGAGGAGCCAGATTATGAGAAAGGAATCTTTCAGTCAATTGGGTTCAAAGAATTTCACGACTATCTGGCTTTGAACCAAGAGGAGAGATCAAGTCAAGAGGGTGTTAAATTATTTAAGCGATCAGTTGTTATGATGAAGCAGTCGACAAGGAAATATGCCCGAAAACAGTTGAAATGGATCAAAAGTAGATTCCAGCAATCAGAAACTAGAGATCTACCACCCTTGTATAAACTGCCAGTATCCCATGATGATTGGAATGCAAAAACACAAGCTCCAGCTTTCGAAATCGTCGACCATATACTAAACAATAGGATGTTGAGCGATAATCTACTATACTATCAACAGGATCTCACCGCTCCGGTTGCACCAATACAAGCGGCAAAGTTTTATTGTGAGGCTTGTAATAAAGTTTACATTGGAAGCCGTGATATAGATGTCCATCTAAAGTCAAAGAGACACCAAAAAAGAGTATCAAAAGTGAAGAAACGGAAGGTCGACGATCAAAAATCTGATGCTAATACTGCAAGTAAAACCGCAACGATTTGACATAACTTTCCCCTCTAAAACTAATTAGGTTTCTACGGTCTTGCTAATACCAATCATAGAGTGGTAAAGAAACAAAGCAATGCCTGATTAAGTTATTTTTGTTTTGATATAAAAAAGTCGTACATTTCAGTAGTTAGACAAAGGGTTGCTGTAGCTTCCTGTGATGAACTAGCCAGACACCACTTTTTGTTGTTTTCGCAATGATGAGTAGTGTAAGTATTTGTATTATACACATAACAGACAATGGAATTTGTACAACCGCATCAGCATATCCGGTTTTTTCTCACAACAAACCTCAATTAAGATTCTGTAAAACGGATGGGCGATGTAGAGGACACACCCGAGTTTAATTTATTGAGTTAGTTTTGTGTGAGAACAAAGGTGAAACCATCATCATTATCATTGAAACTCTTTAGAGCCCAATAATTGCTTTAAGCACACAACAAAAACTCCTCTAACGGAACACGACGTTAGGGAATGTGTTTGTTTGTTATTTATGCGATGACGAGCGCAAATGACCATCGTGCCATTACCAATCCAAAGTCGATGATCTACTTCAATTCAACTTTTAGCTGATTAAATCAATCTTCTTCGACTGGCTGACTGACTTGAATAGTTTCTCGTCTTTTCTGAATAATGCTTCCTTTGATTAGTACAATCTAAAGAGTTCTAAATTTGGAGAAAGGGGCAGAGTCTTCATGTCTGATGAGTTAAGCTAGACTCCATGACGTCGATTTGTTGGATTTGTGTCTTAAGCTCTACTCCTTGATGCTTATTTGGTACAACAATCAAGCAAATCCAGCTACAAACAGGAAGAAGTTAACCGTCTGGAGTTTATTCGAGGCAACAGGAGGGTGCTTGAGCAAAGTGAGGTGGCAAGTTGTAGGGATGAGTATCATCTACTCCGTAAATAAGTTTTTTATCTACTTGAAATCTAATGATGGAGGTAAAAGTTTCAGCTGTTCGCCTATGTTATTAGTTTAAACATTCCACGTGAGAGAAATAGTAGTCCTGGCCCACTGACGTTATGTGGATGGTCAAGCATCAAAATGGCCACTGTAATTGTTGTTGCCTTGATCACTTGTAACCCTAATGTCCGCAGACGATCCTGTTGCTTTTAATGCCACTGCCCCAGCTGCTACTCTGTATCGATAGTGAGTCTAGGAAGTTGAAAACAACTTATACATGCTACTGCCACTGCTTATACTTCTGCTACAATCTGTAGGTCTCGAGTGGACTTCAATTAGAAAGACCACGATTTTGACGACGACTACGAGAGTAAACGAATGTGTTGCGCAACAACTAGACTTTAAGTCTACCTAAACAAACTGACCTGTTGCTTCAATGTTTTGCATCTTGGCAGCTTGCCACTGGTCTTGATGCCACTGTAACTACTTTAGCTACTGTCGCTTCCACTGCTGTCGCTGCTGCTACCTATGCTATAACCACTACTACCACTACTGCCACTAACACCATTCGCTCGCCTCCTATGTAGTTTTGGCAACTCTGTATCATAATTAACGGATTGTGCAAATGAGCCACTTGATTGCCATAAAATGTCCAGCCACCTGTGAGTTTTAGTCTCATCGGAATACTACTGGTCACCAGGTAGTAGGTGAGCAACTAGGTAAATTTGTTAGTCCTCGATGCACTATGACTACCAACGACGTCGAGGACGCCGAGAGGCGGATGGTGGAGAGGCGACGAGGTCACCGATCGTGTTGGTCTTAATCCGCGCGATTGTGTCAAACGACCAAATAGTTAGTTAGTCGATTAGAGTTGTCGAGTCAGAAGTAGTTTAAATACGTTCAGGTAAAATAACGACAACAAACGTGCCCGACATATTAGTGATAATGAGATAATCGGCTAGTTGGCTCGGTTGTGTAATCAAATCTATGTGTGAGTTAGTTAAAGGAATCCATCTAGCAAAAAGACGATGATGAATACTTAGAATGAAAGAGGATACCTTCGTCATTTAACAGCTCGCAGCAACAGGTCGGGGAATTCGGACACCAGTCAGCCAGCTAACACTAGCTTATCGCCTGACACTTAAACGGTAGCTACCACTCTTTAAATTAGATAGACGACACAGGTGATTTAGTCTGACGTCTCGACTTGTAAGTCGGCTAGTGAGCCAGTCAGTCAGTTAGTCAGTCTACCAGTCAGTTAGCCGGTCAAGCGGCATCATGAATCTCGATTAACTAACAAAGAATCGGTCGGTTGTTCGCTTGCCGTCAATTTTCAAGTAATCTAACAAAGCAAATTTCAATGCCAACCAACCAACTATCAAGCTAGCAGATCAAATAATCCAACCAACTAATCGAAAACTCTCACTTATTTCCATCTCTCTTATTTGGTCGTTGCCGTATTCATAGCTACCACTTGCTACTTCCTCTTCGCCATGAACCATTTAGATATCTACTTGGCAACAAGCAAGTTGGTTGGAAGATGAAATGCCCAATGCAAATAAAAACCTGTTGATGTTTGGTCGGCAGTTGCAGCCTCGGGTTCAGGTGTCATATGCGCTATTCGGCGTGCATACAAAACAGATCTCATTGACGGAAGATGAAGAGCATATGAGCATTATAATGATTGTTATCAGATTTAGAGGAGGACTTGATTGTGTTGGTTGTACTTGTTGCTAGAGATAAGCTAGCCTAACGATGAATGGTTGCCTTCATTAAATTGATTACATACAAATGTACAATCGTTTGGTGGTACAACGAGCGAAGACATCATTTTGTGTTTGAGCTTAGTGCTGCTGCTTGTTGCTCTTGGTAACTCAATTCAAGAGAGAAAGTTTAACTCGACTCATCCATTATAAGAATCATCACACACTCGTTGCGGTCGACGTTGTCGGCGTCGATGTCGGTGTCGTCGTTGTTGGTGTCGTTGTTGCTGCTGCTGCTGTTGTCGTCATGATTTGAAATGATTGTATTTGGTTGGCGTCGATGGTGGTGAGAAAGAGAAGATGTAGAGAACGGTGTGTTTGCCGCTCACCTGAGCGTTGCAACTCACCTGTTTGTGTGCGAGTGGCTCGCTTGGTGCGCGCAGATTAATTAGTTCATTGTGAACGCGCGGGCCAGAGTAAGTTAGTTAGAGAGTCACCAGAGCGAGTTAGTCAGTAAGTAAGAGAGACCAAGCGAGTAAACGCACACTGGACTAAAAGGATTGTTGTTGCTCCTTATCAACGCAAATCAGCTTGCCAGATTCTTCCTAGCTCCTCGACGAGCTAACTAGTCAGACAGTTAGCTATGGCGATGGTGACGACGACAAGTTTGGTAAGCGTGAGGGTGGCTAAAGTAAATCGAAATTATTGAACTCGCTGCCACTCGGTGATCCGACTGCAACTAACCCGAGTAGCAGGCCGACCAGTCGGCTGGCTAACTAAACCGACAAACTATGCGGCCAGAAAGGATCTCTCTCTCTCTCTCTCTCTCTCTCTTTCTTTCTAGCCAGAAAGGAGTCTGCTTGCTGAGAGGCTCGCAGGTAGACGAGCGACCGACGAGGCAGCTGTTTGCTTTCTCACCAGTGACTCGTCTAGATAACCTACAGAGATTCAATGGCACTTCCCTAAAGTTGGTTCAGTTGTTGTTCAATTGGTTTCGCCTGAACTCGTCCACTCGTTTTGTCAGTCGTCTATTGTCGCTGCTCTGGGTGCCGGTCGACCATCCGTTTGCTTGCCGACATCGTCGTCTTCGGCGGCGTCGACAGCAAGCCTTTACAAGTCGCCACTTGCTGCTGCTATAGCTGTTTTGTGTTAAAGTTGTATGCACTTTAACGTTCATTCGACTGAACGCGACTAGCAGCTGGCATTGTGTTTGCCGTAGTGGGCCGCCAATATTATCACAAACACATCGTGCTTAAATCTTCTATTCGAATCTCACTCTCCCTCTCTTTCTCGTTCTCTTGTCTCGAACTGGGGGAAAGTTTTGAGTGCTCTCTAGCCATGAGATTTCATGTTGCGATATCCGCTTAGTGTGAGGCTCTCTCTCTCTAAAGTAGAGCACAGTTCAAGTAGTAGTGTCAGCAGCGACCAACGTGCTCTGCTGGTGATAAGGTTAACACGTGCACTATTTTCCATCACATACCTGGTGGCATGGAAAACATAACTCCACCTGGCCGAGCTAACCCCTCGGGCAAATAAGACAAACAACACGAGCAACGAGTGGCCAGCGACGATTGACAACCAGCACGCGACCAACAGATGGACAAGAGATGTGATACGATCGCATTATGGGCGGAGTTTTAGTTTTGTAGCTGCTGCTGCTGGCTGTCCACTTCAGCCCACTCCACTGGTTACCCAGGTGACTGATTCTAGTAGCCAATAGTTGTTTTCTCAACACACGAATACTAGGAAACCAAATATATGAATGAATTAGATGTGATGGCAACTGTTGTGTTTTTTGTGTGTGTATGTGCAAGCGTTAGTTTACTGTTGGTTTACCCGTAAGTCTAGTTAACTGATAAGTGAGTTTCGTAAGTGGCAGTGGTGGTGATTATTACATTGGCAAATACCATCAACGGCTCTCCTCATTTCTGTATATAAAAACGACTCTAGATAGTTGCTCATTTTTTCTTGTTCCTTTTTAGGTTTGTCGACTACATCCACCTCCGCCTTCTATTTTGAGCCGCCAAGAGCGTTATTGTTGCTGCTGTTGTTGTTTTATAACTCCCGCTCTCTATGACTACGACAACGAAGTAGTCATAGAGAGCTAAGTCAAGTAGAGTTAGTGAATGGCATTGGCATTGAGACTACCAGCGATGGTCGTGAATTAGTGGCACACACTAAACAACAACAGAAGCAGCAACAGGCGGCTACCTGGTTTGTTGGCGCGGCCACCTTGGTTAGCTTTGCCGACATAGCGAGAGCTGAGCACCACACAACCACAAATAGTACAAACATTAGCTGGCCTAAGCGCCAGCCAGCAACAAAAGCCCACCATCGACTAGCCCCCTCGACAAGCTAGCTCCATCCGCCCCCTTGCTGCTGGCCAGTAGCTAGCTAGCTAGCTATCTAGCTGGCCAATAGCAAGCCAGTCAGTGCGGCAGAGGTAGCAAGCTTGCCTCTCTCATGCGCGCGCGTAGCCATGAATCTAACCAGGTAACTTGACTCGCCTCCCTCGTAAGCTCGTGTATGTTTATCCGTCTGCCATCAATGTTTACCGTTTGTTCTTGCTAACAGCTCCAATCCCCTCGTGGCTAAAAGTGTTGCTCGGCTCCCCACCCACGTGTTTTACTGGCTTGCTGGTCAACACAACCACCAAGCGCCTGTCTCCTCAATGGACCCGACTTTAGTAAGTGGCAAATTTCTTTACTCGTCCCTCTCTATTAGCTCTCCTCCCAATCAGAGACAGCGAAATTTGTTGCCTGGTGATTCCCAAATTTGAAATAGAGTTTTAGTATTAGCGCTGGTCGTCGTTATTACCCATCATCGTCAAAGGAAAACGACGACGACGAAGAGGACGGCTACGTTGATGATGATGATGATCAACAAGAAGATACCAAAGTTAGCTCTTGGTTTCGGCACACACTCTCCATGACAATAACTGCACAAAAGGTGCACAACAAAACCAAAAGTTAAGCTTAAACCTGAGCTGACTGATGGTTGCGAAACGAGACAGACAGACGCAATTTACCTGGCGGTTGCTATAAACAACCACAACTGCTGTAACTCATACCGTATGGTTTGGTACATGAAAGTTACAGCGCGCGAATAAGGTGCGCCCACCGCATTTGCCTTGCTCGCTTGCTTGCTTTCAATGAATCGTTATGGTGACGCAACGCCGCCTCTCTTTTCTGGTCCTAGCTCTGGTCACACCACTACTGCTAAAACTAAATTTTGGCTCAAGCTTAAACTTTCAATGGTGACTTTAATATTTTTCCTTGCAAATTTACGAAACGAACTGTCGAGACAACAAACAAGTCCACGTCGAGGGACTAGAGAGAACAACGAGGCGTAAAATTAAGCCACTAATACCGTACCGCTGCTGCCGCTGCTACTGCTTCAGGTGGCAGTCATTCTTCAGGTGGTTCAGTCAATGGAACTCTCGTCCTTTCGTTCGCCCATTTTCCAGCTCGATGGCCAGCGGCGCGAAACTTGACATTGAACTACCAGGAGGCTAATTGTGCCTGTAACTTTTGTGGACAGCTCGGTAAGCAGACACTGGACATTGGAGGTTCATTGTGGCTCTCGCCGGCTCGCTTGCTTGCCTATCTGCCTCTCAACTTATGGCTGGCCATTGCAGAATTGTCGCAAAGTTGAGTGGTCAGTTTGCAGTTGGACTCGTTACATTAGCAGCGGCAGCAATATCAACAACAACAAGTGGCGCTCCTATTCTATCCACTCCTCCTCTCGACAACAAGCGGCACGGCAACGGTTGTCATTTTCCCCAGTTGTCAGCCCACACTTCCTGTTCCACTAGTGAGTCCATTCGGTTACTCGTTTGGAATGGCAACGGCGGTGGCGGTGGCGGTGGCGGTCGCTGTCACTATTACTATTGCTGCTGCACGAAAAACTCAATTCAGACTCAGATTCACATTTGGCCACGAAATGCGACAACAGGTTAGGCATTGGAACTATGGAACAAACAACGCAAATTTCTATGGCAAAATCTCATGACAAGCGCAGTGCCGTCGTGGCCGTCGCTGTTGCCACAGTACCGGATGTCGTTGTTGCAGGAACATGTAGAATTCTTCTAGTCGGGTGTTGCATCACAAGGCATGGTTTTACATGAGTTGCAGCGAGTGTTTTGCCATTGAAACCAAATGAGCAAGAGAGCGAGCTTTGAGCGGAGTCATTAGACTGATGGCCAAACTGTTGCAACGCCACCAACTTGCTTCACTCGTTTCCAGTGGCTCGCGCGCTCGATGACTTCGAAGCTGCACATTTCGAACCGATTCTGTTGTCCGGCTGGCCAAATAGTGAGACTAAAAGTGGCCAACTTTACTTTGGGATGAGACACAACAACAACAACAAATGAGGCAACTGTTTGACCTCACGCATGATTATGATGGAGGCGAGACCGAGGAAATGAAGAAGAAACAATCGCCGCTTTGAAGTTGCTGCAGACTGATGCTCTCTTCTCTCGCTGCTAATCCTCGAACTCTTCCAATGGTTCAGTGCAATTGGGGCCCGAGTTTAGGGGAGGCAGTTGGCTTTGTGTCGGTCACTCTAAACTACGGTTAAGTCAAAATGCTGGACAAGGCATTTAGTGGGCCGAGACTAGACAAGAGAAGTCCACGGCAACTAGTCACTGGCCGTCCGCCTGGCCGGCTCATTAGTGGCGGAAATGGACATGGATGAGGCGGAGAAGCAGCTTGCTCATTACTTCTTCTTCTCCTTGTTATTCCTTTCAACTTACGTGGACATTGCTCTTTCCTCCTCTCTGTCGCAAGCTTAAAGGCGAGAATTTGCTACACACGCACCAAAAGAACGCCGAGACCAAACTTGGCAAGACCGCGAAGAACTAGCACGATTATTAGCAGCCAAGCGGTTGGGGCGCCGCAAGTTTTTCTACACCATTATTGCTGCTGCTTTTTCTTATTTTTCTTCTCGCTCCTGTTGTTTCAGTTCGCCTCCTCATAAACTTAGTCTCAACTTGTGAGCAGTATGATTATGCTTCCGAGCGCATAATTCAATTTAGCTGACGGCAGCTTAGCAACTTGGTCTTGCCGACAATATCCTCTGGGGAATTCATATTTACTTTGCTTCGCGTCCGAGGATACGATGAGTCTTTTGAGTTATCAGTGGGGCAGAAATGCAAATGCAAGTCGACGTTTGGGGTCGCCAGGCTTATGGGTCGACGTTGTGGTCGCGGTCGTGGTCGTCGTTTAAGTCTGCGGCTTTCCTTTTCCTCTTGACTGAATGGTCCACTTTTCTAACCGTCTCGCCAAGTTACAATTTACTACTGTTTGTTTGCGCTAAAAACCGTCTGTGTTCGGATTAACCTCTGATTTTTTGCTTCGATTGCGAAGACTGGAGCGACAAAAGAGGCGGAAGTGAGTGGATCGGCGGCCGTTAGAGTGGAACCAAAACAACTACCGATACTACTACTCTTACCTCGGTGCTTTTTTCCTCTCAGAGAACAAGTCGCATCTGCTTCTCTTCTTTAGCCACAACAACAAAAGTTGCACTGAAGAAATGGGGGAAGAAGATCGGAAGTGAGTGCAGATGGCGACCAAGTGCAAGTTTGCCGATTCCTGATTTTGCTGTTTCTACACTGTATTCTGTATTGGATAGCAGCAGCTGGTGCTGCCCGTTGCACTGGCCTCGCAATGCGCGAGATGCGACTTGCATGATGGCGGAGCCGGAGGCGAGCAGTAAAAAAAGCATCAATGAAATCGATTGTTCGCTCACTGTCTCGGCCTCCAACCTTGAAACCAGTAACAACAACCCAAAGCCGAAAATCTCGACTCCTCCCCCAAGTTCTCTCTGCCTAAGCCGCCGGTCGACGATAGCGACCCGCACGAACGAACTTTGTCGCCATCTTGCTTTCTGGGTTTCCCCTCTTCCCTCTGCGTCGCAATGTCATCACCAACGTCACAAATAGCGTTGCCTTTGTTTGCGCGAGGTTCGCGCGAATCCAGACTTTTTTACAACGCCAACAGCAATGGCCTTGCATCTTGTGAGGCGACGCGCAAGAAGTTCGCAAGCAGCGAACAAAATAATGGCGTTCGTCGTTGTCGTCGTACAGTTCGCTTCCCGAATCATGAATAAGGATTCGCTAAAATACAACACCACACGACACAATTGGAGGCCAGCCGGCGATACAAGTGCGTGCTTCTGGTCCCCTTGTTTCCGGCAGAGAAAAAACACGAGCGAACTTTTTGGTTAGGAGAGAAGGGAAATTCGCTGGTTTGCGTTGCTTAGCGCCAGAGGGAGAAGTTGACGCTAATAGAGGAGAGAATTGCAGTGAACTGTACTGCCGGCCAATGGAAAATGCAACAGCTGATTTCCATGGAAAGCAGGCGACCAAAAGTTCGCTCGATGGGGGCGGCAGCGAGTGGCGCATCTCCATGGCGCAGCATGAGTTTCCGTGCAAACCCAGTGGCCAGCTTGAGTCGCTGCCTTCCCCCACGTCGAGTTGGCAGCTAGAGATTTGAAGTTGTTGCGAGGGGAGAGATTCGAGCGAACTGCTTACCGCAACCAACTGGACCTCGCGTTTCACAGTCGTCGTCCATCTAGGAAAGCCAAAGAGCAAGGCGGCGACTCGGACTCGCTGGCTTTGCTCTCTCCCTCTCTCTCTCTGTTTCTGTTGCCGTTTGCTGGGTGAAGCAGCGAGTTGAGCGCACGAGCGAACTGTTGCCGCTTGCAGCTGCCAGTCGAAGTCGCCGTCGTCGTCTCTCGCCATTGGACTTACACTGCTGATCTTGTTGTGTTGTGTGAGTCTATCTCTCTCGCTCTGCTTTTGCCATCGAGAGAAGAAGCACAGAGTGCGAGTTTCAAGCGCAAATGCGTTGACTTCACTGCGCGAGTGACCAATTTGAGATTCTCTCTCACATTCTGAGATTTTTGAACCAGTAGACGAGAAGAAGCAAGCGAGCGAACGAATTGAGCGGACAAACCAGCGAGTTGAGAGGAAAGTTGCGCTCCTTCACCTTGCGTCTGTTGGACTTTACATAGAATTGAAACCAGAAAACACAGAGCGAGAGGAAGATTAAATTTTTTGTTTTGTGTCATCGCATCATTTTTTCTCTCCCTCCACACACCAACGCGCCTTGTCTTTTCAACCCGGTTCTATTGGGTGGCATGAAGAGCATGGTTTTTAATTGTTATTTATATTATTCAACTAACTTTTCGATTAATAGAACAATATCAATCGAAAAACAGCCAAGAATCGACAAGTGAGTGTGAGTGACATCATAACAAACAAAGAGAGAAGCAAGTCAATCGATGAAACGAACTGACAAAGTGAAGCAACAAACTAGCAGCAAGTCAGCAGCGTGGTCAGTCAGCAGCCATGATGCTGGGCAGCCAGCTGGTCGCAAAATCAATCAAGTCGCCGGCACCAACGGCGAGTAACATTAATGGCAGTAATAATAATACTAACAATAATAATAATAATATCGACGATCTAGCCGGATCAAGCAGCAAGACAAAGCAGCAACAAGATGATGCAAATTCGCAGAAGAACAAGACGACAACAACAACCATTAGCAAAATTAATACGAATGTCACACCGACGAAGACACAGAGCATCAAGTCAACAACAAATGTAACAACAACAACACCAAAATCTACCAGTGCCAAGTCGGCCATACCGACTTCGCCCAAGAGCCAGAATGTTTCTAGCGAGATGAGCAAGAAGCAACATGTGGCTCAAGTGCAACAACTTGACCACCGGCCCCATGAAACCACCAATATAACTGCTGTTAGTGCAACATCTAGTCCTAGTAAATCTAATGCCAATTCTAATAACCAGCAGCAACAGGTTGTTACCAGCAAAGAATTGGAGCAACTGGCCAAAGAGGCACAGGAGCTCAAGATTAAGGTTAGAAAGTTGCAGTTGGAGATCGATGAGAAGAATGAGATCATTAGTGTTCTCAAGGATGAACTTGAGACCACGAAGGAATCAAGCGACAAGATTCAGCGCGAAAATATACAGATTCTTAAGGATGCGAAACGAGTAAAATTTTTACAAGATGAGATTGACTTTTTGCAAGACAAAATAGCAAATTGTGAAAAGTTGGAAGCTGAAGTCAAGAAGCTCAAGGAGAAACTCCAAGAGCATGATTTTCTAAAGCTTCGCATCAAGGAGCTAGAAGAGGATCGCGCTAAAGCTCAAGAGGAGAGTGTTGATTTTGAGAAGAGATGGCAAGCTGCTGAGCAGAAGCTATTGCGGGTTGGTGAACTCGAAACGGAAATCAACAAGTGGAAATCGTTTAGTCATGAGCTTGAGGGTGAGCGAAATTCGATACAACATAAGCTTGTAGAATCCATCGAGCAAGAGGGCAAACTAAACCTGATCAGCAAGCAAGCGGAGGACGAAATTTGTCGCTTAAAAGCAATCATTAAATCCCACGAGGAGCAACGTGATGAGGAGCAAGCTTCAAATTCGTTCATCATGAGCGTGGCTGATCTTAAGCAACTAGATCAAGAGGCTCACAACAGCAACAACAAACACAACCAAAGTGATAATAATCTAGATAACTCAACATCAGAGAACACACCTGCCGCCGATACTAGCATCCAGTATGAGCTTGACAAGCAACTCAAAAAGGAGCTTGAAAATGAGAATAGAGTTTTAAAGGAGAAGCTCGATAAGCAGGAAACTCATTTGAGTGAGATTGTCATTAAGAATGATGCAATACTCAAGGAGTTAGAGAGCAACAAAAAACTGATCTCCGAATTGCGACAAGATTTGGCCTGCGAGAAGAACCTAGCGCTCAAACTGGCCAAGCTAGCGAATTCAACTAGGCACAATAAATCATTAGAACAACAGCTGCCTAACGGAAACAAAGTGTCAGGTTACCTCGTCACCAGCGATTCGAAATCTACGGATTCACACATCGAAAAGAAGCAATCGAACAATTTACCTAGCGAAAACACTTCAAGTGTGACATCAATTCAAAGATCCACCAGAACAAATGCCGAGAAATCCCCAAATTTTGGGACAAACGGCGACTCAACAGATAAAGTCGAGACATTAAGTCGAGGTAACGCTAAAGCCACGCTGAACAATGATTCTGCACAACAGGTTGGCAAGGAAGCTGTGGATTGCTTCTCGTCTTTGGCTTCGGCGAAAGACAATTTTGTTGTAGCAAAAATTGAGGTTCACCAACCTTCAGCTAGTAGCAGTTATAATAATAATGACCATGGAAAGTCGAAAGAAATTCCATCAAGTGTTGTCATTGGAAGCACTACAAGCAACAACAATAAATCAGAGGTTAGAAAATCTGTTGACGCCGCTAATCTTGTAGAAGTTAACGGTGCAACTGGAAATAAGAAAGATACAACATCATCATACGAAGCTTTAAGATTGTTGTCGACCCGTCAACAACAAACAGCCGCAGCAGCATCCTTAGAGGCGTCGACGGCTGATCAATCACAAGTTTTCAGAAGATCCTCGCCAACTACAATTTTAAGTGGTGAGCTCGAGGGCGACTTGAAAAAGCAGCAGCAGCTATTTCGCGCCAATCATAATGGATGTAACAAAACTGGCAACAATTTAGGAATTAGCATCGATATTAGCCACAACAACAACAACAACAGCAACTCAGCTACAAGCAATACAACTAGCAAGCACGTCAAACCAAACGCAAATATAACAAGTGTGTCACCCTCCTCGCTCAACGCCCGAAGTCAGTCGACGTCGCCCTCCTCGTCGGTGGCCATTAGTTGCGCTGGCCATGATAGCGGCTTTCAGAGTATAAATCATGGTAAGTATTTGGAAGATTTCTCTCCTCTTCTCCAATATCTAGTCGGCAAACCGTCGTCGCTTGATGTATGTTCAAGTTGCTCCTCCGCATCATCTCACAGCCTTGGCGCGGATTGCAAGTTTGCCAAGCGCTGCTGTTGTTGAAGTTATCGTCATCTCTCATTGATACAACTTTTCTAGATGTCTTGATTTGCCGGTTAGCTTGCAACGGCCTGCTAGCTTAGCAAGACTCTGTGCTGCGAGTGCCACTTTTATCAGAGACAAGCTCAGATACGGCAGCTGTTGCTCTTCTATGCAATCTCGCGATAGTGAACTTACGAGTTACAAGTTTGCCATTGAGATTGCTGGTTGTGCTATGCTGCTCTTATTGCTGCAACAGATAGTTTGCACCCAAGTTAGAACCTCTCTCAGTCGATCTTCGCTAAGGCCTTTCACCAGTTTCGTATCATCTCATTTATCCCCGAAGCTAGCCGCTCGAAGCGCTCGACTGGCAAGAGAGCAGGTATCGACCACTTGGCCATGAGTAATGCCTTATGGTCTTGCCTTTAGGTTGCGAGCGATGGCGCGCGAAGACCACAAACATCTGTCAGTTTTCTTGTGCATGTGAAAGAGGGAGAGTTTGTCCTGTATCTGCTTATGCTTGCACTACTACATCCTTTCTAATTGCTGGCCGGTGCGAAGCCAAACCGCACAGTGTAACTAATTTTTAAAGATGTTAGGTCAAGTTTAACCCAAACGAAAAGTTCTTGCTGCTGCTACAGCAGCAGCTCTGTTAGTCCAGCTGTGTGTATATGTAGAGTAGAGCTGGCAAATATTAGTAGCCGTTTGAATTGAGAGCTTTGCTCATGTCAAGGGAGAGAGAAGAAGAAAATGTTTGCTTCCAGAATCAAGGTAAATTTGGTTTTAATGGTCGAATCTGAATGGTGGAATCAACAGATTGCTCAGGTCGCAAGCGCTCTTGTGTCTCTTCTTCAATTCGATTTGTATAGTTGGATTCCATAAAGACGCAAACAGTCGAAAGCAAATCGTGGGCATTGGAAATTGTCAAAATGTAATGGTAATTTAACAGGCTATTTTGGAATCCTCTAATAATTTGACTCCTAGACGCGAAGTATCATCATAGTCTTACTATTGATTTGCCAAGATCTTTGAAACAGAGAAAACTGGCAAAAGAATACTAACTATCGTCAGTGTTCTCTGCTGACCTCGTATCTCCTATGATTACAACTGTATCATATTACTTTCTATTGCTCTCGTTGTCTCAGCGGTTACTACCACTATCAACATTTGTTCATGTAACCGAGTTGCGCAATTCACTTTCGGATATCAAGTTTAGCCCTCTTAGTATCGTAACCTCAGCAACCCTACTTGTCTTTCGTTTTCCTCACTAGAAAATAATATTTACGAATGTCTAGTCAAGTTACTGACCAAGAGCAACTTATGGTTTCAAAATCAACCTCTGAACTACCAAAGTGTAAGCTAACCAAAACTAGTTGTGGTCGTCCTCATCCGATTCGTCATGCAAGTCCCTCATTTCACGGTATGCATTCGGGTGAACTTGTTATCATTTCGATTCATCGAGCTTGCCAAGTGTCTTGGCCGGTCGTTCGATCATATCTCGCATGCTGAACTAAATTTTGAATTGGCATAAATTTTGAAAATTAACTTTTGATTCTATCTACTTGATCTTAATCCAACTATATACAAGTTGCTATGTATTTACCTATCGAGTGATGTTTTACCATGTGCTCTTGTACACACCTAAATGTTCAAAAAGCGACTTCTTTTTAATATCCATCCATTCCTCATATGCCTATGTCAGCTGATATCTACGCTTTGAGTCGTGACTTGTGTTCATCTGATTGGCAAGATTACAAAACTCGGTTAATTGCAGTGTCAAATTTCGAAAATCCCACATAAATATCATTTTGCCTCATTAGTTGATGATTATATGTTTGCATAGCTCCATATGTAGAGTTAAATATGGATATTGGTGAGGATACTTATATATTTTTCATGATTTCAATCAACTACGATTTAGTGATGAAAACAACTGTTCAAAAGATGGCCTTTGACTGGCAACGAGGGGTTGAGTTAATCTTTCATCGTTTCCCCATCTTTGGAAATGGTGTACATCCTATTTACTATGACTTATCCCTGAAGTTGAAGATCTGAACTATCGGCTTGCAACTCATCTAATTCGATGATGAGGGAAGATGAGTAAAATGACCGAGTGTACGCTGTAATATCACGCCCAATTTATGATGATCATAACGGCGGAAGAACTTGGCTTCAGTGATTCCTTCTCTCATAATGTCGGACGGCATTCCAAGAGACCAAACGCAATGAACGTCAATGTGCATGTTGCTTTTAATCTTTTAGATGAGGATTGAATATTCAAATCTCGAGCTCAAGCTTTTCATTAGCCATGCGCAATTTGGATTCCAGCTCAGCTAGATACTGACTTGCTTAATTCCAACATTGGGGGAATCAATCAATTTTCCAAGTCCTTAGGTATAATTACTATTGCTAGGCTTAGCAAAACATAATCGTCATTATCGTTGTTATTGTCCGTCAGCTAAAGTTTAACTTCTGACCAGTCCAAATTTAGCGTTAACTTATGTATGACTGTAGTTAGACATGCGAAAGCTGTACCAGTTGGAAGGATAATCTAACCGATTGCTCATCGTTGGTTTCTGAATCGACGCAACAACTCTGCCATTTCTTGGTCTGGGCAAACATTTTGTCCGCCTGTCAACACACATTGAGCTCAATAGAGAGTGCTAACTCGAGGATTGAAAACTCTCTCTTCACAGAAAGAAGAGAATAGCGTCGAGCTTGTATTTGGCGGCAGCTATATTTGATGGCGAATCTATGTCTTTTGAATGGTCGACAAGTTGCAACAATCATTGCTGGCATTCAGTTGAGTTGGCACATTCCCTTCGCGCTGCTGTTTTATTTAGCACTGCCCCCGCAAGTTGGAATTTTTTTTGTGTTGGCGGCAGTTGCGGCAACGAGTCCAGGGAAGAAGAATATAGTTGGAAAATCGTCAGGTTCTAGCTATCTCACTTCTCTAACACTCTCACTTCTAAGGGCAGTTAATTGATAATTCAATTTCTAGTGTGACTTTAGGTATATATAAAATATAAGTGGCAACAGTCTGAGAATGTCGGTTCAAACCAAAGAATTGATTGGTGCCTCCACTCGGAGTCTACTAGCAGTGGTCGTTGCATCCAGACGCTCGATAATTCGCAAGCAGTCAAGTCATCGTAGTAATAACTGCTCTCTTGTTTTTGTTGCCGTTGTTGGTCCAATTAGTTCGAGTTTTCAAAATTAAATTACTCACCCAATCTCTCAACTCTAGTTTACGCGCTCACCTCTAGCTTTGCTGGACGTTGGAGACGGCATTGCTAGCCAGTAATCCTCCCAAATAGTTAGCACCGCCACGACCACTAGTCAGCCCGACAGCAGTCATGTCGATAGTGAACAACTCTAGCTTGCATTTTTAAAAACTAACTCGCTCGACCGACCGACCAACTCACTGGTCAGCGACTGTCCGATTCTATTAGATTGAACAATGATGAATCAGCTAGCTAGAAGGCAAACTTTAGTTGAGCCAGTGGTGATCGTTTGCGCTAAACCGTTTAAGATGAAAACTGGTAAACAGGCGGCATTTTTTTCTCGAATTGGATGGACAGTAGTGCGAGTAGTGCTACGATCTCGGCATCAAGTTCGGAAGTTACCAATTCGGCAGTTGAACTCAATCGCCAGTAATTTGGTACAACGTTCGGTGTAATAGTTTTGTTTGAGCTCATAACTTTTTCTCGCCTCCCACTCTGTCCGACTTCGACCAACTACTAAACCGCAGCCACAACCACTCTTATCGACGAGTGATGACTCGCGAAATAGTATCGAGCAACTCGGCGAGTGAGGCAGAATATCAGATTGAAACGGACAGCAGCGGCAACAACAACAACAACGAAATGGCTTCGATCAAGGAAGCAGTTCCAGTGTATTGCTGTGCCCACGGAATGAGTGTTAAGGTGATAGCTTGATTGTAGTTAACTAATTAAGCGGCTTCCAGTCAGTTCAACAAAACTTTACTAGTTCGATGGTAATCCAATTCTTGGTCTCGGGAGCTACAAACGTGCCTCTTTCCATGACGACCAAGTTGATGAACGAGTTATGGTTTTTCCCTGCGCTCTCGCGCTTAAAGACAATTAGGCAACTCTTTTGTTGTATACAAGTTGCTGTGATTAGTTCTGAACAATAGCGTTGGTTAAGCAACGCCAAGAGTTATTTGCATCTCAAGAATCACTTGTTGGGTTTGGTGCAGATACTTGTTGTGGTGCTAGCCATGCTCATAAAGTTATTGATCACTTTATCGCGCATTCGTTTAGCAGGATCTCACGAGACAACGTAGTACGGCTGAGATACTAAAGGTGAGAATCAATTTCTCACCCGAACTTTTCTCGTTGCCTTTACCTCTACCTCTACCTGCTCACTCGATCATTGCACTTTATCATAATTCACTCAGCGCTGATCTCGTTACACCAAGTCTAAACTCCCGCGCTTGCATAAGCTTGTGGCGCCATCTTAATATATGTGGATTCTTCTCTGCTCCATCGAGAATCCAACCAGTCCACTATAATGGTCGTCTTCGTCGAGTCACTTTGTTTGTCATTAGTATTCAAGTCGTCGCATGACGACAAGTGCTGCTAGACCAGCCAGCAAAATAAGCCAAACCGCAGGCACCTTCACGGCTCGCCGCGTTGACCGGCGCAAAACCATGAAGAGACCGAAGTTTACGGAACACAAAGCTCTCTGTTCTATACACTAGCTTTCTGTGTGTGAAATGAGTTATATATCTAGCATGAAATCATCGTATCACGTTTATTTTAATTCATTCGTTTCCACGCAGTAGAGCGGCTAGTGTGAAAAGTCAGTATATTGCGGGAAAAAGAAGAACAAAATTTTCTACAAAATGCAACAGCAGGAGTCGTATGGTCAGCTAGCCAGTCGTCTGATCGGTATGACGGTGGTAACTACACTCGTATCACATGCCCTTCTTTGCTATTCCATCTCTGTAACTTCTCTTTGGAAGGCACAGAACTATCCACAATCCACAGGTTGCAGCCTCAGCCATAGTCGTTATTCTTTACCGTTGTCTTGTTGTTCATGAGATTTTTAGTTTAGTTTGTTAATCTGAAAAGGAAATCTTGTATTTGGGTCGTGCCATAAAGTGTTGAGACGACAACAAGCAGTCGATTTGTTAGTCCATTTGGCGCGGTTAGTTTATGTGGCTCGCTCTCGCGGTAATACACTTGGTGGCGCAAAGTGAGAACATTGTTACTATCCATCGTCTACGGTGTAGTCTCCGACTAGACGGCGAGCTTATGTTGAGGTAAAGTTAGTGGTTGAATTTTTCAACCACTAACTCGAACTACCCGTTAGATAAGCGGATTTTCGATGCTAATTTCTTTCTTTTTCTCTCTTTCTCGCTATGTCACCACCACAACCACCGCCACAAATTGACTCTCGTGTTGTGAGACTTGAATTCCACTAATTTCCTCTCACCGTCTCTAATCAACTAGCTGACACGAAAGCGGGCTATGCGAGTAACTCACGAATACGCAGCTACACATGTCACTACTTCTCAACAGTCGTCGTCAATGGTACCGCTGACTTCACATTTCCATTCGAGTCTTACTAAAGCTACGACCCTTGGAGAGTTCCAGTGCCCGAAAGAGCACCGGCACTTGCTGCCAAGCCCACGAGTCCCTTATGGGCGTAACTCGACTGGCGTAGACCTGCAATCGCTAATTTCTACTTGAAATTTAAGTATTTCTATTAGGTTAGCGCTAGATGAATTGCTAAACACATTCATCGTCGTTGCTATCGACCGCAAATAGAACCACTGCCACTAGAATAGTAGGAGTCATGCGATATAAAGCTGGCTTCTGAGCTGGTCAGCTGAGAGATTGATGTGTTTGTATCGAGAGTCATCGGCAACTTCAAAACGGTCATCTCGACCTCTTAGGAGGCTTGGCAAGTTTGGCATGCAGAGTTTTTCTTTTAAATCGTCCCAGATGACTGCCAAAAACTACTACCATTGCCTCGAAAGTCACTTTGATGATGATGTAGCCACAATTTGACGCCCCCTCGCCGATCGACTCACAACTTCATTTCCTCATTTTGCCACCGCTAACCTATTCAATCTACCATGAGAAACAATGACCCGATTGCGTCAGAAACTCTCGCACCCAGCCACTAGGTTAGCTCGAGATAGCAAGTGTTGGTATAAGAGGTGGAAGGTTTTTAAAGCTTGCCACTGAATATCGAGCCGCAGAGTTAACTAGCACATAAATGGCCGTCGGCGGGGGCTTTTGTTCTAGTTTTCCAGCTGTGTTGTCGTCATCTTCCGAGTCATGTAACCAACCAGTTGGCCTGTTCATTTAAGTTGCTGCTTTTAGTTTACCAACTTCCTTGGCACACTCTAAAGAGGGAGTGGAGTTGGCTTGATGTTGATAATGATAATGCAACCGGGTGATATCGGCTACTACCAGCCAACTCACACGAACTCTCATTCTAAACTCTTGACCACCACGATTACAACAACCCCAATCGACGAAGAGACTACTCACTGGCGCCGACGCTGCACGCGAGATTTGGTCTGTCAAACAATAAAATGTAAACAAGCCGCCGGCCAGCAACAAGAGCGATAGCAATAGCAAGCGCAGCTACCCCAATTACAACTTCAACACGCTTGCGGTCATTCAGTTCGTTAGTTGCGCGCTCACGAACTGTGACATTTAATCAACTAACTCATGCACATGTGTTGCAGACGATGAACAACAACCACTGACTTACTCGTCGCTATCGCCTCTGACTGTAGCCGCTGCTTTGCCAGTTAGCAACAACAACAACAACTACGATGATAACGACTACAAATACAACGTACCTATGCTATGTCGTGCACCCAGACGCACATCCGATTAGGCAAGTGGCTGGTCTTAGCCTGCTACTGCGACCGCCATCGTCGACACTGTTCCACTCAGTTGACGAGCTTGCTGTTGTTCTTGTTGTTTTATGTATATCTATCAAGCCGCTTGTTCTAGTCTTTTTCATCTCGTCACGTTGAGTAGTTAACTGGAAGTCACAAGCAAAGTCTGCAGTGTTTTCAATTTAGCAACCCGAATTGAGGAGCTAGTACCTGACTCGACTGAGTTGAGCGACACACTGTCCAAGTTTCTAGAAGTAGGCGACGGAGACGGCGAAATCGGCGAGCAAGATGTCAGCTACTCGTCGGACTGGCCCTTTGCCTTTTGAGCCGACTCTATTCCGGAAGTTTGCCACTTAACTTTATTTCTACTACTTGACATGCAATCCATCTGTAGACTGCCGCGGCCGCACCGGGTCATCGTTTTCTGCTGTCGTTGTTCAAATTCAGATTCAGTTCCTGTGGAAGTCATCAATTTTCACAGCCAGACATTCAGCCAACCTCCTGACTGTTATGCTAGCTGAGCACAGAATCTAGCTTTTCAATCTGACTATACTGTCACTTTTTGAGTGGCTTCAAGCGGCAAGTGCAGATCAAATCCAATCTCTCGAAGATTTTCCTCTAGATTCTTTCATATTCATTGAAAGAAGCTACCGATATATTGGCAATCCCAGCGATAGATGGAGAGAGGAAGTTGCATGTCGATAGGTGAATCCATGTATTTGCATGGCTTATTCAGTCGCTTCTAACGCCGCCGCCTAACTGGACAATCCTATCTTTCCAGCAACATGATTTCAAGTAACAAACTCGGCAGCTGCTCTCTGCCTCACTAATACTATTAACTTTTGCTAACGCTTTGCCGCAACCCTTCACTTTTATGCTCGCCTCCCCATCTCTTCAGTATCACATGACGGTCAGTTGCTTGCTAGGCTTTTTGCTTATGGCTCGTTGTGTACCACTAGTAGTGGAAACAGCAAAAGAGACGCGAAGATAAATATTCATATCAGCTGCTAATGGATTGGGAGCCCACTCGCTAGCATCGCTTAGTTGAACTTAGTGCGGCGACCTATCTCGTGGGAAGCATCGCTAGTAGTGTTAGCGTTGGTGGTGGCAATGGTGGCGACGAAGATGACGAAGGCGACGTTGTTAGCCAGGCAGCTAGAGGTGGAGAAGCGGCGATATACATAAATATAAGCGCCACTACCGCTACTGCTAGAATACTCAGCTGCCTGATCACATTGCAATCGAAATCCATTACCCTGCCCACCTTTCGCCTCGTCCACTTGTGCGCCAAAGCTGCAACTGCCCCTTGATTTTCTTCTACATTATTACCACAAGCTTAGCGCAGATGGCCGACCGAACGACTAACCTACGCAGCATCGGATTTGCCCGATTTGTTGTTTCAGTTTAATGCTTGCTTTGCCAATTTGATTTGCATCCAAGCAAAGCAAGCGGCACGATAGAGATTTTAGTTTGCGAGTGCAACTGTTTCGGTGGCAGAAACAAATTTTTCAGGCAAAATTGAAACGGAAGAAGATTAATTAGTTACAAATTCAAGGAAATTTATAAATTTTTACATTTGTGTTGTTGAGATGTAGTCTTTCTCCGTAAATATATATATATATTTTCCCCTTCTCCTTCCGACTGCTATTAGTCTAAATTTTAGTCTAGTCGTCGCTACCGCCGACGCCGCCGCCGCCGCCGACTGTGCGTCGCCAAGATCGCCGATATGGACACGGAGAAAGAGGGACAGAGAAAGAAAAAGAGTCAAGTGCCCGCAAGTTGGTGGCTTGAGCTGTTGCTCGCCACTCTTACGTAACATATTTGTGCATTGCACTTGTCTTGACTAGCTGCATGCGAGCGACGAGACCTTAAGGAAGAGGAGCTGTTCCGACCACAATCAGTTGAATGGCCACACGGTTTCAGCCATTCCGTCCATCCAAACAACGGCAACGGTAACAAACAAGCAGATAAGGGCATATCGTCCGACAAGCTTGCTGGCGGTGCAAACATGAGAACATTACTGAGTAGAATTTAGAGCTGACGGTTCGAGCGACCTAACCTCGAGCTAGCGATTCAGCGGTTGGCCAATACATTTATTACCGTTATAGTAACATACACACACGAGCAAACTTTTTCTCTTCACCTATCCTCTCTCTTTCTTTCTCACTTGCCCGACGGGCTCTTTGATTTTTATTGCTCATTTCCCTAGCTCGTCGATGAAGATTACGAGCTAAGGATGAACTAGGAAACTAGCGTTAGCGGTGAGAAAATTTGTCACCCTCAGTGTGAGACTTTGAGGTTTGCAGTATAAGTTGGCAAGCTTGCCAAGTTATGTAAGCATGAGTTGAAAAGGGGCGCAGGGATACTTAAGCACACCAGCTGACTTCTGACTAACGGGACGTAACTAGATGTAAAAGGGCGCCAACTTGCAATAGGCCTCTCTAAGCACCAATTCAAATCGCTTAAATTAATGTCCACGGCCTCCGATTGTCCCAATTAGATAGTCCATAAAGTTTTATTCCATCTTTCAGCACTAAACTTCTTTTTGCTCTTCCTTTTCTACTCTTCGATCTAAAACTCTTCAACTTCACCTCGAGCTTCCTAAATTATAACCGTAACCCCGAACTAGAATCTAGTACCTGACTAACAACCATCCTTCTTTTCCTGCACCTCGTTCCAGATTTTAATCAAATCTCACCACGGAACAACAACAAAGATTCAGATGGTTCGTCGTCATCATCGTCACGAAAGGAATCGAGTTTAAAAATTACTGCTGGCTCCTCTTCATTGCTGCTGCCTCTTGACTTTGCCGACTCGAAAGCCTCGGCAAGCGAATCGGCGACTGCAGCGACGGTAGCACCAACGCGACAGCAAACTAATCGATCAACGCCAATCATAGGTCAATCGCAGGCTACAGGTGACTCGGTAGCCGCTGCAGCAGCAGCTGAAAAGTGCAAATCGCTATCATCGTCGTCCTCATCGACAACAACCACGACTACATCGGCGACGCCCACAAACTCAACTAGAGACAAAGTAACGAATAGAGAAGCAATTGGTTCGCTTTCTTCGACTTCAACTACAATTGCAAATGGATCTCGGAATTTAAGTGCCAAAGCTAATTTTCTATCATCATCGGCGCTCTCAAAACCTAAAGCAACAAGTGAGACGAGCAACTCTTCCCTCAATCGATCGAAATCGACGTCGAGCGCGGCGCCAGTGTCGAAAGTGTTTAGCTTGGAAGTGAACGGAAAAGCGGCGACGGCAACAACATCTTCAAAGACTGTGGTCTCAACGAAAGATTCTGATGGGAACGATGCTGCTGCTCAAAAGTCTCGAACTCGAGCTCCGACACCCGGAAAGACTGGTGATGCCAATGGAGGTAGCAATTTTGTTCGAAACTCATTGCCAAGTCGTAGCGTCAACTTTGGTCATTCGCGACCAACTTCCGCTTACCTGGACAGAATTCGAGCTTCAGTTACTGCTTCTACAACCACAAATACCATGTCCTCTTTCAACGAGCAACAAACGCGAAATGTTCTACTGACCTCGGCACACCAGCAGCAGCAACAACAACACAAACTGGGACCCCAGCAGATGAATGGAAATGGTAACAAGTCAGCAACAGAGCCTCGTTTTTGGCTCAACTGTATGCTTGAGCATGAACATACTAGAAAGTGTTTTGTTGACATCTCGAGTTCAGCTGGCCACCGAGTGCCGCTGATGCAGTCGCAGGTGGTTGCAAACGATTACACTAGTCTCCATGTCAATGGTTTACCTCCTGCATCGCGTCAACTCAACGCCTTGATAGATCCAGTTTCGCAGGAACGTCTTATGATGAGCATGATGCAACATCAGCATCAACAACATGGCTTACCTCTAGGTGACCACAACCAACATCCAGCTACCGGAATGGCCCACCGGCAATCTTTTCCTATGGTTCCCGAGGGGACAAAGCTAACTGAACAGCAACTAGCGCATCTGGCGAGCTTACACCACCAGCACTATTACCACCACCTGCAGCACATGCATCAGCTACACCAATTGCACCACCTACACCTACAACATCAACATCAACTTCACCAACAACAACAGCAACAGCACAAGTGTCAACAGCAGCCCCCTAAGGCTGCAGCAACATCACCGTCAACATCATCACAATCAACCGGCGGTCACTCGGCGATGGATTGCGAGCAGTTGGCTGCCTGTCAGAGGAACCAACATCAATCCTCATTTGGTAGCTCCCAGTTCCAAGCGCCAGCAGATGCAAAGCAATTCGAGCAGATGTACGCCAATATGACCAATGCTAACTCGTCCACTAGCCGAAATGCTGTTAACCAGCAGCGAGTTCTACAGCAACAGGTTGGGTCCCCTATGATGAAGAACTCACCGCCAACTAGAGTTTCACCGAGTCGAGGGCCACAATCATTTAATCATAATCCATCATTACCTCAGATAGACGAAATCAATGGCTTACCTCAAGTTAATGTCGCTATTAACCAGCACAATCATCACCAACGAAAACTGCCCACAAATGGCCATTCGCCCCAGACCATCTCCACCACAAAATCTAACTCATCCTCACCAACCAAACAACAGCACCAGCTTTCACATCAACACCAATCTAATGGATCTTCGGAACAGCAGCACCATTCAACTTCATCCCGCGGGTCGCCAACAAGTGACGCAACAACGACAACTCCATCCTCACCAACCTCCTCGGGATCTTCCAATCTATCGCCTTCGTCCGCTTCGAGCTCATCAAGTCTAAACTCGTTATCGGCTAATGTGCCAATGAATCGATCAGCAACGCTGAGACACACGACAACCAACATTAGTAGGCGCCAGTTCAGTGTTGAGAAGGAACTGATTACAAATGTGCCCATGACTGCCACCCTCTCGCGAGTAGGAAGTTGTCGTGCCAGCAGATCGACGGACGATGCGAGACTATCTACGCACGAGTTCAACAGGCACCTTACGGCGGTGAGCGGCAACGATTTAGGGGTAATGCGAGAGCCGTTGGCTAGCCAACAGCCATCGATGAGGACGTCAAAGATACTCAATATTAGTGGCCAACAACAACAACAAACTAGTCAAGTAGCACCGAGTAGCATCAGAATCTCTACCAATAGTAACAGCAGTAGAGTTGGCGCTACTAGTAGTCAACAACAACAACAACAAGAGCAGCGAGTTAATAAATTAACTTGCAACTTGGCCAATATTAAATTAAATGATCGATTAGCTTTCTCGTCACTACGAGTCCCCAAGGGAACTCAAGGCAATATTCTAGGCCGCATATCCTCGCAGGTATCCTCGTCGACGGCGACAAACGGACATCAAAAAGGGACTTCGAAGGAAACACCTGCTGGTGTCGAGAAGAGAGCCAAGAGCAACGGTGGCGGAAACTCGGCTGTTTGGTTCGAATATGGCTGCGTTTAGGTCACACAGCTTATAATGTCCAACGTATCTAAAAATTATGGTAACACGTTGAGCAATTCGAGTCAAGTTGAATAAATTAATATTGTTTTGTAAAGTGTTATCAAGACGCTACAACCTAAATAAACTGCTTTGCCTTTTTCTAATTTCAACAAGATCTTGCTTCACCCAATTTTTAGTCCACGTGTCGCTCTCATTTTGATTATTGTAACAATTTTGTGTCCATTTTACATAGACTTAGAGATAAGGGAACTGATGCAACAGGTTAAGGTACCGTGTGGCGTAATATTTACCGCTGCTTTTTTGTTTATCGCGCAATATTCGCTCATTCTGTGCCAAGGTTCTTACGTTTTCTAAACGCGGCAAACGATGGCCAGTTGGTAGACAGAGGCCATTTGCAAGCAGATATTCTCATGACTATTTTTTATATATTGTCACTCATATTTATACATCCTCTCTTAATACATACCGCAAGAGAATGATGCCTCCACCTTCATCGCCACCACCCCAACCTCCTCCGCCTCCACCGCCTCCACCGCCACCGCCACCACCACCACCACCACCACCACCACCTCCTCCTCCTCCTCCTCCTCCTCTGGCTCCCTCCTCGACACCAACTTTTGTAGGTCCACCACAAGCTCCGCCACCTCCACCGCCACCCCCACCACCGCCAGCAAGTGGTCAGCCTCATCTATTGCCACAAATAAGCTCGTCAAACTTACCACCACCACCTCCACCGCCTCCCTTGCCAGTTCCACCTTCAAATGGTTGGAATCATGTTTATAAGCAAGCGAGAAAGCCAATGATTACTCCCAAGACATCAATGCGACCTTTATTCTGGAACAGGATACAGGTACCTGTGGAACAACCTAAATTGCAGAGATCACAAGCAGTGTGCACGGACGATGTATCAGATATTATCAGTATTAGTCAGCAACAACCACAACCAGAAATAAATGCTCAATTACAATCACCACCACAACCAACGAATCTGAACTCTTCTGTAGCAACAAAAAAGAAGACCTTATGGGAGAATTTGGAGGAGATGAGGGTCAAAGATGAGGAGCTGGACGAGTTTTGTCAGCTATTCAGGCGGACAGTGACTACAAGTTCTCGGACTTTCTCGAGAAACCCGACACAAAAGACCAAAGAAACAATATCACTATTAGATCCGAAACGAGCCCACACGATCAACATACTTATAACTAGCAGGCATTTAAGTATTAAAGATATAAAGAATACAGTATACAATCTAAACATGTCGATCATAGATGTAGAAACTTTGAAGCAAATCCACGAAATTGCAGGCACTGAGGATGAATTACAAACCATACAGACATTCCTCAATGGTCAAGATCATGGTGAAATTGGGAAAGCGGAACAATTTATTTATGAACTATCACAAATTGATTCATTCAACGATCGATTCAAGTGTATAATGTTTGAAGTTTCGGCTGCGGAACAAATACAAGCTATTGAGTCAAAGTTAGATAATTTTAAGCACATGTGTGAAGTATTGATATCTTCCGAAAGCATACAGCAAATATTAAGTATTATATTAGCCTATGGCAACTATATGAATGGTGGCAACCGGGATCGTGGCCAAGCTGATGGTTTTGGGCTAGAAATTCTGCCCAAGTTACGTGATGTCAAGAGTGCGACCAGCTCAGTAACATTACTGCATTTCATTGTACAAACCTACATTAGAAATCACATTCCATCGGGTATAGTATCTTTTGATGAAGTCAAGGAGCCTCTACCTGGGTCAAGCGACCTCGAGCAGGCATCGATAGTTGTGTTTGATGACATTGATCAAGATCTCAAGAATTTAGATAAACAAATCGAAAGTTGTCAACAGTGTTGCGAGCGCGTAGAAGGCCAACACCAAGAGCCTTTCCGGTCACATATGAAGATAGTATTCTCAAAGATATCGAAAGAGTACCAAGACCAAAGAGAAAATTTACAAGACTGCATTCAAATCTTCGAGGAGACGAGAGAGTTCTTTTGCTGGAATTCGAAAACCCAACAGCCTGTCAAGGAGTTTTTCAACTGCTGGATCACATTCTGTCGAGACTTCCACTCAATATTCAAGAGCGAGATACGTAAGAAAATCAAATTGGAACTTGAACGAGCTAGAGCTAAGGTCAATGCAGATAAGGAAGCCAGAACCAAAGATGTCAAGACCTCCAAAGCAAGTCCGTCAGGTCTGAAAGCGCGTCTGGGCAAGAAGGGACTATTCAACAACTTGGTCAACTCCTTCACTTGATGGGGTTGTTTTTGGCAGCATATCTGCACGATTGCAAAGAACAAATTTGGTCGGTATGTTGAAGTATTCCTCCAGAAGGTACATAGATCATGTTGAATTGGTTTGTAATTGTTTTAATTTGTATAAATGGCGACAGCCGCTATTTAATTTACTTTGCCTTCTCCTTGGCCTCAGCCTCTTGCTCCTTTTGCTTCTTCGCCCTACCCGGAGCCAACCTCTTGTTGATTCTAGCGCCTCTGGCGGTGTGGAAAGCAGAAAACTTGGTCTCAGCCTCCGTAACTTTACGCGGGGCCTCAACGCCAGAGCTCTTACCAGTTTCTATTGGTAGCACTGTACCAGTAACTTGTTGGGCAAGACGGCATTCCTTCTCTGATGAATCATTCTTCTTGGGTCTCTTCTTGTTAATTGGAAAGAGAATCAATTTAGATTTGTATTCCTTGAGTCTCTGCACGTTCTGCTGCAAGGATTCAATGCTCTTGTTCTTACGCCTCTTGTCTACAGCAATACCAATAGTCTGCGCAACCTTTGAAGAAACTCCGGCTGCCTTGAGTTCTTCTAGAGTAAATCCACGGCCTTGTCGCAGCCGCATATTGAATCTGGCCGTCGGGCATCTTACGATAGGTCTAAGTTTCTTTAATGGCCTTGGTGCTATCCTTTTGGCCTTCTCGACACGCTTCTGGTGTCTTCTCTTCTTCCTGGCTGGTTGGTCGAACCAGGTTTTGATATAGCGCTGCCAATCCTTGTGGAAGTGCGCGTTGGGAATCACCCTATTCCCTTTGATGGCCATGTTAAATATTAATTATATACGAATTGTTTTAAATCAAGTTTAGATATATAAATGTAACAAGACGCAGTAATACGTTCTGGATAATGTGGATATTCAATTCAATGATTATGAGAACAGTCCCCACGCGTTCGCATGCAATGCCAATGAATTCCAATAGACATTGCCGCTGCAGCACATGTGAGAAAAACACAGCGGTAGGAAGTGTGTGAAGAATCGACTTACGCGCAGACTCAGAGAGTTTACGCGCGCATTATAAAACTGCGATCTCTCTCACATGAGATTTTAAAATTTGTAGCTCCAAATTTGAGTCTTGATGGTAGCAAGATAATCTTGATCCTGTTCCATGGGTTATATATTCAACAGTTTAAGTTTGATTTATTCAACAGATTAGTCACAAAAGTTGATGGTCACTGTAAACACGAACCATGATGAAATACTAATTCTTACTATCGTCGTTTAGCTTGATATCAGTGACATTACCATCTGCATCAACTTGCATAGGCTTGATGATTCCAAGGTTGGAAAGTTTGGTGATGGCAGTTGCTAACTCTTCAGCATGATATCCCTTTTCCTCTTCAGACATTCCCTCCATCGGATTTCTTCTTGGAGTATCGATCTTCCCTGTAATAGGATCCAACCTATCGCGAAGTTCTTTAAATTGTTGATCTGAATCTGTGGAACCATTGCCGTTAGATGAAGATGCGCTACGGTTACTTTGAGAAAGGAGCCCTCTGGACGATAAAAATGCAGCTGCGTTCCCGAAACCAGTATAAGTTATGAATTTTTCAGTGTTACAACCACACAAGGCATGCAGAAAGTCAGCAGCGATATCCTTTATGTGGACATCAACAGAGGTCATGAGCTTGACTAGCCTACCCCTCAAGGTATCATACTCTTCAGGTCGTTTTTCATACTCTTCCGATGAACCTAGGATCTCTTCAAACCAGCGTTTGCTGGTATGTTCGCTGTGTTTACAAATATTGGTGCAAACATTGAGTATTGGTAGAACGTTTTCTCTGAAGCTCTGCTTTGAGTCAGTTTTAAGTTGACTATCCAGATGACTTAGAATGGAGTCTTCATCTTCATCAGTAAGTTTTCTATAAATCTCCTCGGGCATATTAGTCAGCAGATGGATGAGATTGACTAGGAGTTGACCATGAAAGTCGAAATTTCCAACTTCATGCTTAGATTCAGAAGCTCGGCGCTGTTGCAAGATCTTGAATAATTTCTGAATAACATCACCAGCAAGGGATTTGTCTACACATTTGTCGAGAGTCAGGTTGAACAAGGTCTTCAGTCCCTCGATTATAAGTGCTTGGTTGTCATCGTTGATATTGTCAGACTCGACTTCTATGATTTGCAAGATTTTGTTCAATAGTTCGTCGCGCATTTTGCCACGTGCAGATGGACATAGAGCTGAGAGTAGGAATAAAATGCGAAGATCATAATATAAAACCTCGCGTAAATGTTTAGTTAAAATGTTATGTTCACCCTTCTTGTTTATGACATCAGTCATTCGTGTCTTGACACACTCGACATAAGGATCGACTAAGGGCTCCCTGATATCAGGGTAGTTCAATATTAGATTTGAGAGACATTTTTGCGCCTCTATTATATTCAACTTGGAGTATCTAACCAAGATTTCAAAATAATTGTCTTCTAGCTTGAGAGTTTTCTCCCTTGTTAGAATCCTGAAATCAGACAATATTCTCGAGATCACCTCGTCACTTTGATCTGGGTTGTCGCATAGCTCCTGAAAAAGCTTGCGACTTTTATCATTAATAGATTCGTCAGTTGCAGCCATATTATTTTCGATACGGTCTAGCCGGTTTGATCCGACTTGATTCAAATCAAATACTACTTCATATGATAATTTTATTAGTTTGTTGGATAACCTTATAACAGTAAATCAGAATAATGACTTTGTTGACTGTTTACCGGTACGAAATCCAATTGTAAACGAATCGTTCTGTGATATTTTTGAGCGAAGAAAATATTCTCTCTTCTTCCCCTCGCATAGCCTGCATTCAATCGCATAAGAAATCTTCTTCCCCCTCAAGAGTTGAAAGAATTTCGCGCCGTGTCAACTCACTTCACGCTACCGGAGTGCGTGTGGAAAATGTGTGTGTGTTGTTGTCCATGCAAAACTTCGACAGACCAAACATGAGGTACTTTATTGTAATGCATCAGGAGGCAACTTGTTCTGTAATATCATAAAGAATATAATTAATTATTTAATATATCCATGATTGAATGTTCAAAATTATAAGACACTGTTACATTGAGCCAACTATTGGCCACATCCAAGACATTCTGGGCACTCAGCTGCCCCCTTCAAGTAAACAAGTGTAAAGGGTGTCGAGTATCAAGTTCAAGATGACCGATACCAATCAACCTCAACCTGGCCAGCCAGGTCCGCCTCAACCAGGTAGGATGCCTCTATCCACGATAATTGATTTAGGTGTACAGAAAACTTACCATGATTTAACTGTCCTCGCTGAACTATTACCACGTAAGACAGATATTGAGCGCAAGATTGAAATTGTCCGATTTGCAGCTCGAACTAGACAACTATTTATAAGATTGCTAGCCCTTGTAAAATGGGCTGCGAACGCGGGCAGGATAGAGGATTGTGTTAGGCTAGTCAGTTTTCTCGATGAACAAGCGAATTATTTCATTGATACGGCCGATAATATGGCTAATATGGCCAGAGTTACTCTCGTCCATGCTCGCTTACCCTCCTTCCAACTACCATGCGCGGTTGAGGTACTCACGCTTGGAACATACTCTAGAATGCCCACCTGTGTCAGAGATAGAATATTGCCGCCTGACCCTATCGCATTAGAAGAAAAACGATCAACAATCGATCGTCTAAATCATATTATTGAACAAAGATTGAGCACGGCAAGCATCCATCCATCAATGAGGAATCTCAAGATTGAATTAGGACGTGTTATCTTTCATGTAGAAAACGAATTTGATCTCAGACTTACAGTAACCGGCGATAGTCCAACCTTGCCCTGGCGCGTGCTGGGCATCGACCTATTGGTTGAGGATGCAGATACAGGTGAGGGTCGAGATTTGGTGCATCCCGGACACCATAAGCTGATGGAACAATTAGTCCAACAGAAGATGAACGAAAGCCAAACCCCACTCGTTGACGTATTTGCAAAATTACACAATTTTTGTCTCAGCTTGCAAATAGAAGTATTGCATGACCAAACAGAAAGATTACAACGAGAACGACTAGCCAACTCTATCAAAATCAATGAGCATATACCTGGCCAGGAACTAGCTATCACATATTGGGGAGGCAAGAACATATTACGTATTCAAACCGACCAAGCTGATTTGTCTAGACCCCTCAAATTGATCCACCAACCAGACTTAGTTCTAGACAGCCCAATCGGTGACCATGAAAGCGAGAACATTTTCAAACCTGGCAATGTCTCGATTGAGGGATTGATTACTGACACCATCCAAAAACGAGCTTTCATCAAATTGAGCCAGCTAGCGAGTGACCTCAGAGAGAAGAAGTATGGTAACTGTAGCATATCTGGAACTCCGAGTTTACTTCATGTACGTTGCCTAGACCCCTGCGCGGCTTCCGAAGAGTTGATCATATCCATTGATTTGAATGGTTCCTATCTAGCCCATGTTCCTCAATATGAGAAGAGCTGCCCTCTCGCTGAAAATATCCAAGAATCTCTCAACTCAAATAGAAGTAAACTGGGCACTTACTTTGATCAGCTCAAAATATGGCTCACTAAGAAACGCTGCATCAGAACGATTGATTATTTATCAGTGACAGCCACAGAAAGTTTACCCCTCTGCTCCAAAGCCAATCACGCAAAATTGGACGATAAAGTGCCTCGACTATTCTTCCAATTTAACAAGTACAACCATTATTACCTTATGGCTGAATTTTTCACCTCAGAATCCAATTCTTATTCCTTAGATACTCATTACTCCCTATTAGTGACTGAACCTGCGCCCAACATCACAAGCGATGGGCTCGACATTGTTGACACTGATACCACTGTTGACAGTGTTAAGAGGGATCTTGTCATTGTGGAAAACATAATCAGACTAGATGTGCAAGCAATAATAGCAAAGAATCATTACTATGAACCTATCTCTCAGGAAAAATCATTAACTTTCAGTAATAGTAATGTAACTACCAAGAGGGATGCTATCAAGAAAGTAGAAGAGTTTGGAGCTAGCAAGCTTTGTGGTAATACTGGGACGCAACCACCTGTATCTCTAGTGAACGAACTACCTCAACTCGTCAGCTTCTGTGAAGAAAAACTAGCTCACCTTGGCCTGGAGAAGGAGTTGAGGTACCGCAACTTTAACTACGAGGTGTCTCACACCGAAGTATCCGGACACGCGTATTGTATATCATTCTCACAAGTTCCATCACTCAAGACGAACGGATACTCGAATGCTCTCAAGAATGACACATCTGTCATGACCGTCTGCCTCCATGAGAAACCGCAGGCATCTAAAATCTGGCACTGCACATACATATTCAAAAATTGTCCAATTCAGACTCAATCCAGCAAGGAGCACAGTCCAAGACGATTCGTTTTCACACCTTATGAATCTCCTCTACTCACCATGTCGATGGTATCCAAGTTTATCGATGACACTCAACTTGATTGGGCTTGTATGGCTCACCTGTACGATGTTGTCTTGGACTTCTCTCGTGATATTCAAAATGATCCAACAATCATGGATTCAATAATACTGAGAAGTTTCACATATAAGAAGCTTGTCATTGTCTACGGACCACAACGAAATTTTTCTGTAACACTGTTATGGAAACCAACGGATAGAAAATTTCACCTCATCTTCAGCGTGGTGGGTGGAACACCTTTCATGCTGAATCCTCATAGCTGCATGGTCACTCATTACAAACATGAATTTAATCAGCACAAATCCGTCAAAACCCTAGTCAATAGTTTGAATGCAACACTTAGACCTCTGGCCATATTACAAAACTTCCCTGTATACCCGTTTCTTGGAATGACACAAAACAAACCACTCAACCCGTCTGCATCGTTTTGTTTCATCCCATTATCCTCATCACGAGTTAAGTTAGTTTATAGGAACTACCATAGCATAGATATCAAGATGCAATCTGATGGGCTCATAATTGTACGCGATGGAGCATTCAGCAAATTCGACCGGAACAAGATAGTTGAAGAGTTCAATCCAATTCAACGATTTGACTTGTTAGTTCGTAGGTTGCGCGTGGCTACAAGTTACATAATGGAATACAATGAGTTTGAGAGCATATTTCAAGTCAAACATCTTGAGGAACATCTCGGTATGTCGTTTATGATTAAGAACATCCAGAGAAAGATACCATCGCTTGCAAGCCAAGCTAAAGCTTTGCCGTCGAATAGCAATGATCCTACGTCTTTTACCTATGCAAGTGACTTTATGCAATGTCGTTTCTCGATGGATCTAACGAGGAAATGTGTGTTGATGAAACTGACACCGACGATGATGGATGAGTGGACCGAAACAGATATCGAGGTGTTAGAGAGATACTTCGAGACCCGTATTAGTGGATACCCCTACAAGGCAGACCCATTCATCGGTTTCTGTCGAATACTTTTCACTGTTGTCGTAGACAAAGCATTTTTGCGTGATTTTATTAGGATATTTCAAACTGAATTGGTAAGTCAATACTTCTTTTCGTGTTCTACATCTCTCGCCAAAGTCTGCAAATGCGCAACCAGCCTAACACTACTATACAAATTTCCCGCCATCAACTCCAATAGTATGCAGAACAAATGGAACCAACAGTCCACTGGAACATGTCCCTATGCAATCTAATTCCCGCCGGAACTCCATTCATTGGAACCTCAAGCGCCGGTGTGTCGTCCATTTTACCTTTAAAGACTGTAACCCTATTCGTTATCCAGCTAAAACGAAGAATGAATTGTGGCCCAACTAGCCCATCTATATTCTTACCTTTGCAGTATGAACCGGGAACCAACACTTTGGTTGTCTATATACCCCCAAGACAGGAGCAAACGGTTGCAAATTCCTTGCCGCATTTCAATGGCATCAACAACACCTTGAAACAGTTTTGTCAACAGTTCAAGGCATCAGGAAACTCTAGTTGTGTGATATTCCCAGCACTAAGACATTTGATAACGTACCCAAATCTTCACAGACTGTGAACCGAAAGTGATCGATTACTTTTTGTGTCTGATCAATAAAAATGACATTAAGTGGACAGTCATTTATAGGGTCTATGTGAAACTTATTCGATTCTGTGTCGGTGAACTTGAACTTCAAGTTAATTTATTATTCAAAACTTTATCTAATTAATCATAGAAATTTCAAGTCTGATCAGATTCAACTACAACTACAGGGGATGTGACTTTTGGATCATCAGATTTTGTCTGACTTCCGGTTAGTCTTTTGACAGTTTCGCCAACATCACTGAGATCTGGATTTGGATTATTTCTTGTAGGTAGTGTTTGATCTCTGGACCCTCCGGCGGAGAGCAATTCCCTCTCTTTGGAGTTGCGCCACTTCATTCGTCTATTTTGGAACCAAATCTTCACCTGAGAATCTCTTAATCCCAGCTTTTCAGCCAGCTTCTTTCTATCTGGTTTGCTTATGTACTTCTGCAATGTAAACTTCTTCTCTAAACCTACTCGTTGACTGTCAGAAAATACAGCTCGTCGCATCATACCCCTTCGAGGCTTTCCTCTTGTGGCCACTGTCCAGGGAAACGTCGTGGGTCCACCAAGAAATGGTAGCGCCGGGTGGCCATGATTTTGACTTTGACGAAACAATTGGTTTGCTTGATGTTGTTGTTGCTGTTGGTGGTGGTGCAAAGCGCTAATATCAACAGGAAACTGCAAAGGTGGTTGATTGTTATTGATGGTCAAATTAGTGGCACTCCGGTGATGATCTTGGCTCGTAACAAGAGGTGAGGTATTTGCGAAGGTCAACAGTGAGTTCTTAGTGTTACTACTGCTATTCTTATTAATAGGAGTCTGGATACCAGCTAGTCCCTCACTAGTTGGACTTAGAGACTGATTGCTCAACTCTCCGATTGGATCACAATCTGAGTCTCTATCGTATCCATTGTTGGTGTGATCTACTTCTTCGTTAGCAACATTACTATCGTTATCGTCGCTCTCTTGATCCCCAATATTTTCTTTCTTTGGCCTTGACTTATTCTTCGAGGTTTTGGGGTGGACTTCTTCCCCTCTCTGGCCGACTGTTGCTGATGTACTTCTGGGCGAGGGTTGTGAGCCCAAGATGGTGTTGATGCTAAACTTCAATGTGTCCTCCTTGCCACCGTCGGCAACTGAAGATTGGAACTCTCTAACCGGCAAGTGATGATGTAAAATATTCTGATTGCTTAGTTGGTGTTGACGTACGAGATTTGCAACATTTGAAGCAATTAGATGATGATAATCTGTGTCTAAGCGTGTGCTTAATCTACTGTTAGACTCATACTGCTGTCGGGCGGTTTCGGCGGCGGCAGCCGCTTGAAGTAGTGATTGCTGCTGTTGCTGCTGCAACGAAAGTACAAATTGGTTGCTAGTTAGATTCAATCCGAGAGAGTCGAGCAAATTCATGCTCGCACCTGAGGAGGAGAGATTATTATTAGCTCGATCGGCATGAGGGTGGTTATTAGTATTGCCATTATGATATCGCTCGAGTGCCAGAGATGAAGTTGTGAGCTGCTGCTGTTGCTGCTCGTTTGAATGAGCTACTCGTATTGGTTGTAGTTGGTGGTGTAGCTGCTGATTAGTATGATGAACTTGGTGTTGAGATCTACTCAGCGCTTGTAGTGAATGACTGTTGGATATCGGGTTTGATTGCAACAGGCTGTCAAGTTGTCTACTTGGATTATTAACAACAGCCGAAACTTCATCTTGTCGGCCGCTACTGCCGCCATTAAGGTGATAATTTGCCGTTCCAGTTAGAAATTGCGACTGGTCACCTGTAGCAGCCGCCAGCCGTTCAAGCCCACCAAGATCGTGTGGATTAGTGCTGCTGTTTCCTGCAATTTGATAGAATTGATACTGAAAGTGTTGAGCCAACAATCTCAGGAGCTCAGCCTGCTGCTGCTGGTTTTGATGTTGGTTTGTTGGAGGACTAGCTTTATGGGCAGAAACGTTTTCATTTGGAGATTCTTGACTGTTGGCCGAAGCCATTTTGCTCTATTTTTAACCTCGCTACTCACTCAATTTATTAAAATCCTAGATAATTCGATGTGACCTCATCGAAGTCTTGTGAACAAATGCGAATTCATTCGAATTGCCAAACACTTGGCTTCGTATATAGTCTATCGCATTCGCATAGATACAAGCCTAGCAAACTTTTCCTTGATCCAAGAGAAGAGTAAGTGTGAGCCTTTGCCTACGCAAGAGTTCGCTGAGATTTGAACTGCGCGCTTGGATAAGAGAGGTTCTGCGCACTGCGCACCAGCGAACTTTTCTCCGATGCGCGCAACCAGCGAGCCTAGCGAAGAACTTAAAGGAGAGAAACACGAATTCCAGGCAAACTTATGATGGGCCCATAAATTCAAGTACCTTCGTCGTTTATATACACCATTAAGGTCCCTCCCAATCCCAATCCACTTATACTTATATGTAAAATGTACAAATATTATATTCCGCTTGATATACCTGTGGAAGTTCATCAATTGCAGTTTCTCTCAAAGATTGTAGCGAGCTGCGCGCGGGCCTATAACTGGGTTCAGAGCTTGCGCTTCAGCATTCAATTGAGTCGTAAATACCACTGAGTTTGTGTATATTGTTTTCAGGTCGTCAATTTCAGGTCTCGAATGATCACTTCGCTCGATAGTAAGCAGAATCGATTAGAATTTGTTGGGTGACAGCAGCGGCAGCAACGACATCAACTGACTATAAGCAGAATTATCAGGCAGTTGAACTTTGATCGTATATAGAAATAACTGAGTGCGTGGGATGTAGTTATAGCTGGAGAAAAGGGCAACTAGCTAGTTTAAATTTGTATAACTAACTTGGTAAAGAGATAAAAGACAAGTCAGGTAGTTAACGCAACTAATCTAGTTTCAATCCGGCATCTAGAGCGTCTTGCAGCCCCAGAAGGGTGGGACATGAAAAGTAGACGGCCGAATGATGAAAACAAATAATAATAAACCCGAGCAGCTAGTTTGTTAGCAACGATTCACTCATGTTAATGATGCAAGAATAGTTACGCAAGTTTACTCACTTGTAAATGAGAAACTCGAAACTCGCGATAATCAATTTAATCGGACTCTTAGCGGGACATGCACAATGCACGATGAATCTAACAACAACAACCACCACTACTAAGCTGATACGGAAGACGAGGAGGCTAGATAATATCGCCTCCAACGTAACCGGGCTAACTTTTCTTCAGCCCCACTTACCTGGCGCTAATACGCGAGCTTTCATACTCAACGCCAGTAATCGATTAAAACAAGAGAGGCGACGGGAAGAACTCGCCTGCCCATGATTAAGACGTCGATGGTTGTTGACGATGAGGATGGAGCCCAACGAGGAGAGCGAGATCACTTACCTGGAGGCAAATTATAACAACAGTGCACTCTCTCAGCGGGCCAACAGTTGGTTTCGCTAAATTGGCCAAGAAACCGAAGCAGGGGTATGGAAGAGAAAAAGCTTCCTGTTGGAGTGTAGAGGAGTAGAAGATATATTCTAACATAGCCGCGCAAAGATGAGACTTGGCGAGTGGCTCTAAAATTATGAAATTGCGCAATACATCCCAACCCACTAAGCAAACCGACGGAGGTGAGTAAGGCGCATAAGATGCACAGAATTTTATGAGACTAAAATTTAGAGAGAAAAAGAAAGAGATTAGAATGCCAATGTCTAGCCGAGAATGAGAGAAAACTATCATGATTTAGTCAATATTCGAAGCAGCAACCAGGTGTATGCATGCATGGTGGTGGTGCTAGTGGTGGAGGTAGTGATGGTGGTGGCAGCAACAGTGGTTACGCTGGCCGCGGTGTCGACGACTTAATCACGTTCCAAAGCTCAAGTTGCTCTCTCAGGTCTCAATTAGATTAATCTTCTTGTAAATATAAGCTCACCTGTACCTGTATGTTGCTTGTTTTTCTCAACAACAGCAGCAACACGAACGTTGGAACAAAATCAACAAACTCACTTGCTTGTTAGTCAAATACAGCTGATTGTTAGCCTTTTCTTGACTTCATCTTACAAGAAGCAGTAATAGTAGTAGTAGTAGTGGCAGTGGTGGGCACAGGTAAGCAGATGCGAGTTAGTTTTGGTCTCTTTCTCTCTTCAAGTCATTTATCATGAAACACATTGACTGCATCACCAACCTAATCACTAGCGTCATCACCTACATCATCACGGTCGCCGTCGTGAGCATCATGATCGCCAGGCAAATATGTTGCTTTTCACTTGTGTCTCAAGTTTCACCTGTGATCGCGTGAGCAGTCCAATAGACAAGTAGATACTCAAGTAACAAGGAGACCACTAAAAACTAGATGAGGTAGCTGGCCCTTTGCAAAAGTAAGGGAAGCGAGAGAGAAAGAGAAAGAGAATAATGAGCCTACTAATCGTATCACATCTGATTTACAAGCTGCGCAACATAACAGTTATCAACTTGATGCTCATGTTCATGATAGTTCATTCCCCATGTGAACAACTATGATAATGTGAGTGACTCACTCAAGCTTGAGCTCACGGGTCATGAGCAATCCAAGAGTCAAGTAGACAAATGTATACATTATGTACATCCGAGACTAATTAGCCAGCTGTTAACAAGTTGTTTCTCTCGGTTATCTCATTGTTGTCGTTGTTGTTGTTTTATTATGACGCTCAAAACGTTGATTGTTATTTCTGTTAGTATTATTATACTCTCTTTTTATCTAATGTATCCAAAACCATTGCCACGACGTCGATGACGACTTCAAACTCAAGGTGGGTGGAGACTTGGAAGAGCGGCAGGAGGGGGAGCAGCAGGATAAGTGGGAGGCTCTAGGTTGGGCCGGCCAAGGGATGAGCATCGCGGCCACTCAATTGGTTTGGAATCAAATTACAGCAGTTCATTATTATTCTTTTGAGAGCTTTTTTCCTCTCCCTTCTCTTCTCTTCTCCTAAGCCGGCAGGTAAGTATAAAGTAAACATGACGCTCGCTTGGTGTTGAAAAGTTTAAGGTACTTGATGCACGAATTGCCATCATGAGCGGCGATCTGATGCCTTGGACCCACTTCATTCCATTCAAATGGCACGCTAGCATTGTTAAGTGGGGCTCTCGATACAAGTAGGTGAATGAAAGGAAACCTTAAACAAACAAACAAACTCATGGACATACAAATTGTGGCAACTCAAAAATATGCTCTAGCTTAAAGGTGAGCAAATGAAGAAAGAAGAAGAATGAAAAAATTTTCGAGAACCACTCATGCAACTGCATGGTGTCATTTGCCAGGCCACTCGATTAAGTCCTCATCATCATGAGAACTGCTCAAGAAAATATATATATTTATATATAATCTTGCTCATATGATCTCAAGTGGCCTACGTTAATTATGTAGATTAGGTACTTGGAAGATGGCTTAATCTAGTTCTGGTTTACTCGACGCTTTCCCTCTCTATCGTCATAATTGTTACAATCACGTTATAGTCCCATGAGTCCCCCCGAATCTCCGAGTCTTTCGTGCCAGAGAGGATAGGCCACACCCATTTAATTTAAAATAAGTTCTCACCAACTCTCACACTAGTCCAAGTGAGTCACGTAAAGTGCTTGAGATTTTATGATAATAGTCTTTTATGCAATAATTAGCGCCTCGGTATGAATAACTTCAACCAACCAAGTCATAATCGTCACGCGGAAACGCAAGTTGCTCAAGTGAATCATCACCTGATTCTCCCGATGATAGGTAGTTTCATTTAGATGGTTTAAACTTAAACAAACCAATTACACACACACACAAGCAGCATATCGGAAGGCAGAGCAAAGGGTCTAACTAGCAACAAAGTCTCATTATAGTGATCATATCGAGTTAAGATCGAGAAGTAGTTTCATATAGAACTAGAGGCGGTCACAAGTTAATTGGGCTCCTTAAACAAACGTTTCTCCTAATCCTCTTCTCGATTATCAAGTTGCTTGGATCAACCTTCTCTCCGGTGTGCTAATTGGAGGCTTGAAAAGAGCAACCAAGTTGATTGCGCAAGCGAGGGGGAGAAACGATGGAGAGGATGAAGCACAGGCCATAACTTTTAACGGATCGGCTCCCCTTTTGGCAGGCAAACATTACAACAAACTAATACGCCTGTCAAAATTAAGATCCGAGTTTAGCTCCTTCTTTCATTGATGATTATGATGTTAGTGGCGATGGTGATTATGATGATGATGATGGTGATGGTGATGTTAGTGGCATCTAACAGGCAGCTACCGAGACCATCGAAATTCGTGACGCGCCACTTGGTATCCTCTCGAGTTTGCTCTTCAGTTTTAGTCTAGCCTTAGGTTTAGATCTCGGTCGCAGATGAGCCCTCGCTGTTGTTGTTGTTGTTGCTATGAAGCTAGTGAAGGCCAACGATGTTGTGCTAATTGGGATGCTATTAGATGCTCGACTGTTAGATCGCTTCTATGAAGCGATACGTTGCGATAAGATGCAATGCTAAACATCGTCAAGTAACAAACTTGATAAGTGGAGTGCTATAATCAGCCAAGCGAGCGAAACGATTACGTTTTTGTCGATCGCTTGACTGGGTAGCTAGCTAAGTGAATGGTTCGTCGTGGAGCCATTTACTTGGAAACTTTTCCCCTTGGCTAGGGATAGCACCATTAATGCGCGAGAATAGTCTTTAGTGTTTTTATCTGCCTGTAACATAGTGACTTGAGGCCAAATCTTTGCTAGCATCGAAAGCAAATTTCTTCTTCGTATTTTGGGAAAGTTTTAATTCGAGATTGATGCCGCTTTTTTGCCATACCATTTATCTCGCCAATCGCATCAAGATCTCCCTTTTCATTGAGACTTTTTAGAAGTAACGTCACCACTGTCGTTGGTTCTGATAATGTTGTTGTTGTTGGCTAGATCGCAAGTCCAAAGAGTAACAATAATAATAAAAATAATAATAACAAAAACATATTATTATTATTATTATTATTATTATTATTATTATTATTATTACCACTACTACTTATTAACACTCTCTTATTATTGCAACCAAATCTAATGATGAACATTCAGGAAAGCTGTTGCCGGTCGGCGAGCTCTCTGTATGTTTCCATGGCCAGCAGATTAGTTGCAAGTCTATAGCATCAATCGGAGATCGGCTATCAAGTTACTGGCGCACGACAAAAGAGAGAGACCAAAATTTGATGACTTATTTCGGATCAAGATGACGAGAACGGCGGCCGCGGTGGCGACTTCGTCGCGCCGATTATTTGACTGTTCGCTTGATGTTGTTGTTATTACAACTTGAGTGGGAGGCAGAGTTAAAGGGAGCAAAGTCGATGGCAAGTGCAAGTGCAAGTGCAAGTGCAATTGATATTGCCATTGCCATTGCCATTGCCATTGCGAGGAGCCGCCAGCTGGAGCGTGGTCCTGGTTATTAGTGTTTTTGACACCTCAAATCAAGAGCAATAGTCTGGCATTAGAAGTGACGCTGAGAGTTGGATCATCATTGCAGTCGTTTCAACTCAACTATTGGGAACCCGAAACTGGGAGTGAGAGAGGCAAAGGGAAAATTTGGAGTGAAAGTGAGAGCGAAAGTGAAAGCGAAAGCGATAACAATAAAATCAAATCAAATTCCTGGAAGTGGACAGCGGCAACTAGACTGGAGTTGCCCATCGGATAGTAGAAAACAAAAGCAAAAGTTACACCCACTGAACTGAGCACAACTACACATTGGATTTACTCAACACACACTAGGCGCCAGATGGACCGCCGGAAGTTGGCCACTTTTATTGCTGCCACACGCGGCACTTGCGCGCTGGTCACTTAACTTGCCTTCGTCTCGTCTCGTCTCATCTCGCTTTAATTTTCGTTCGTTCAGTTACATCATAGGAGTAGCCTATGTAACTGGAGGCTTAGTAGTTGAGTTAAACGAGCTAGCGCCAAGTGTGTTTATTACATTACGTATCGAATTAGTGCGTGCACTTGTTTCGCCACTTGAGGTTCTAATCTTTTCAGGCCCAGAGGGGGTGACTCCAATTTTTTGGCCAAAATGGTCAGACAGAAATATGGACGTTAAAAAAGGCGGTCGTCGTGGGGAGCTTTTCGACTCTCTCCAAATTGCAACATGGCCAACTGAAAGCAACCTCTACGAGTCGGCCGACAAAGCAACCTGCTACAATTTACCTAGACAGATTATCAGATTGAGTTCGCTAAATTACAAGCATGATGGTGGTCCATCATCGACTGATTGCTCAATTTGAAATCGAACTGATCCTCACGTATTTAGAGCAAATTGAATCAGATTATCGCCGACAAGTCAGCGCTTTCGGATTGCTGACCATTACACGAGATCATCAAAATCTATCATCAATCGGTGGCCAGGTAGATGACAGGTGATTTCTGTTGCTCATACAGGTTATCTATTAGAGCTGTCCCTCTCTCGCTAGTGGCAGCAACACCACCGCAATCTCAGCTACCACCATGGTCGCCATTTCTGAACAAATTTCTGATCAATCATCCAGTAGAGCCGCCAAGCCTACGAGTTTCTTTGGATTTTTGCAAAACATAAAAATCAATCCATCAAATTCAGTCGAGGCGGCGCGCTAGCTCAAAACGTCTGGCCAATGACTACCGCTATTGCGTATGATTTTCATCTAACCTGAAACTTGATCTCACCCACTCGCTGGCCATGGGGATGGACATCAGCCTTGTGAAATGGCAAGGGCATCACATCTGTGTAGACCAAAGTGGCAAACTAAACAGAGCATTTTATGCTCAGGGCAAAGGGAACCAGAGAAAGATTTAAGTTGGTGGCCGAGAATCCAAATGTACGTTTCTTTTTTATTTCCATCCTCCAAAACCGAACTCAAGCTCTCCCTATTCCCTTCTCTTGCTGAAAATCCAAAAAGTCATCATTTGATCATTGGAAGCACTTGCGATGTTTCGCGGTGGTTGCCGCAATGCAGTAGCTGCTAGTAACCATAACTATTACACTCCAACTTAAACTTCAAGTTGCTCGCGCACAACCAACTCGAACTTGAGGCGCCATGGTCGTCATAGTTGCTGGCTTTGCCGCTTCCGGTTCCACAACCGGCGCCAGTGGTGGCGCCAGCTGCAGACGATTGATATTGCGTAACTGGCGCGCGTGTATGTGATCATTGAACACGCGCGCCAAGTGGGGGATGGTCAATGGCCGCCGACTCGGATTGTTGTTGTTATACTCAAGTAAACCGAGCCAAACTTGAGAGGAAAGAGCTTGTTTGTTGCCGCCAAGGGAAAGAAAAACTCATACTTACATTGTGCAGCAATGACAACGACGACGACGACGACGATGATGATGGCGACAGCTACATCCCAATTGAAACGTGAGAGACTACACACACAAACACATACATGTAGCACCTACTACTTCCGCTACAAAGTGATGATCATAAGTTGCAGGTGGCTGGCCACTTACCTCGCGCTTGAGGGCGGCCGATTTGGTTTGGTAGTACTATGATGATTTTATATGTGTGACTCTCTCCCTCTCGGGCGCTTGTTTCGTCTTGAGCTCATTTCTGAAGCTCAAGCTCGCATTTAGCGACGACGGAGGCAACTTGGCGCAGCTTGTGCTAGAGCCCAAGTCAATTGCGTCATCTCATCGTCCTCCACAGAAAGGAAAGTTGTCGGAAACAGACACTGGCTAGTGGTAATTGTAAATCTAATTCAATGATATGAAACGATTCAAGCTTCTCATTCCACTTGATTCATTCGAGTTTTGCCAACAGAATGCTAATATGCTTCTCCTTCCGTCTGTGCTTGCTCTCGGTTCGAATCGGACCGTTGGCTGCGTACGTATCGATGCGCTTACAATCAGAGAGAGGGGAGAGAGTTTATAGGCATAGGACTAGCGCGCTGCTCACTTGTAGTCTCGAGATTCCCTCCCTCTTGCTTGCTCATATCGCCGGCCCAATTGTGTTTTTTCCCTGCCCATTTCCGCGAGCGCAATATGAATGAATGCCGTTGAACTATTAATTTGAATAACAATGAAAAAACGATCGCCGTCAAGAACAGACAGTTTAGCGATAGTTATTTGAGATGCCATGAGCCACACGCTCTCAAATTCTATCTTGTGTTGGATAGTCGAGCTCAATCTCGATCCTTTCCAAGTCGAGTCGAGTCGAGATGAGTTGTGGTTTAGAGGGAGAAAAAAACAATGTTATTATTATGGCCAAATTGAATTCGCGGCCTCTTTAAGTTTAGGCGCTCGACGCATTAGAGCGCATAGATTCGTCTGCCCATCCGTCCGTCTGTCTATTTGGCCAGTTGAAAGTGGGAAACGTCATGCCATTGACGTTATTGTTGTGGTGTAACTCTCTTGTTTGGTGGCGGCGTTGTGTTCTGTTTATCTTGGCATGAATTTAAGTTTCAAAATTGAATTAACGGCAAATAAATAAACGAGAGCCATAGGAATTGAAGGGGAGCGAGCAAGCATACGGTTGGCGCAAATCACAAAGCGCAGCCAATTTTCCTCTGGAATGCCAACTCCACGCGCGCCCAGCTCTCCTCTATTGAGTTCCCTGACTCGCTAGCAGCCTACAATGGTGCGGCGCACACGGAGGCTAGCTGAAATCAATACTGGTCGCTCGCGTGCGCCGGCCACGCGCCTCATGAGCAATTAGAACCAATCAACAGCAAATAATTAGTCGCTGGCCATCTTTAATTGAGGGCGCGAAAGAATAATACTACTAACAATAACAATAACTATAATGGGAGCGAGTCCATCGTTAATCAATCGGCGGGTCGCCAGTCTTGGGTTAGGTGAACTATGGTCAGGATAATTAGCGCAGTTCATGGTTTTTGTGTTTGTTTGTTCTGCCTGTTGGTGGTGGTTCATGATTACAACAATAGTCTATATATTCACTCGCGTTTGCTGGCGCCCAAGTGGGCGGTCAGATTAAAGGTTATTGTCATCGCCATCAGCGCCGCCAAGTACCACCCAACTCTTGCACTGCAAATGGCAATTGAAATCGATAAATCAAAAGCATATTTCGAGCTGGACGAGTTATTATTAGTTGGATTTGTGTTGGGTTGTTATTATGCGTCAAATAATAACAGCGGCGCAGATCAAACTAGAGCTACAGCTGGGGAATCAATATCGGAGCGGAAGTGATATCGATATCGATATCGCTATCAACATCAATATCAACATAAACAACAACAACGACATCAACATCTTGAAACCAATTCATTCTTCTTCTTTTTGGTGGTCATAGTCGCAATCGTTGGATACTCCAACGATCCAATTGGAACAACTCAACTCACAAAATCGTTTCGATTCAATGGCCTCGAGGAGCAAGAGGAGAAGCATCAAAGGGACGAGAAAACATCGGCTCCGAATAGCACGCAGTCGCTACAATTCAACGAAACATGGTTACTCTCGGATTGGCCGACGCCAACATAAGGTGGTGACATCTCAGTAATTGTCCTCTACTGCTTCCGTCGCATTATATCCTAGAAATCACCTCTCTCGTGTTCATCGGCAAACAGCAGCCCAGAGTTCAGTTGGCCCGACGCCCAGCTGCAAGGGCCGCCGCTTTCGCCTCTCTTAGCCTGGATTGCGTCATGCTTTGAGTACCGTAAAGGACATTGAAGGCTGCAATTCGGAACCAACCATCGAATCATCATCATTATCATCATCATCATCATCATCATCATCGACATCACTAACCAACTGACGGACCAGCCCGACGGTGGCACTCAAGCTCAGGGAGGCGTGGCCCAGGTGTCCCGCTTTTCCCCCAATGGAAATAAATAAAACACCAATCGCAAGTGCAAAAACAAGTGGCCATTGCGGCGCTTATTTGTCGTCCGCTCTACCAATTTGCTCGAATCGAATGTGGCCATTTGAGCTGGAATATGGAAGCGATTCTTGGCAAGAGAGGCGCAGATGCGCCCACTTGCCTCGAGCGTGAAATTGATTCAAATTGAATGTGGAATCATCTCTAGTTATATAACAGACTAGAGAGATGAGGGGAAACTGAGGCGTGTCGCTGTAACATTTGGTTTATTGTACAAGTAGAGACCAAACTAGAGGGTGAGTTATTGTCGATTAAGATTAGGTTAAAAGCAGGCAAGAATTTGAGACCAAAACTAAACTAGTGGCGAATATAGAGATTGAGATGGATATTGAAATTGCGAAGCAATTTAAATAAGTTATAGCTCGATCTTCAAATGTACAAGCACATTCATCATAATATACATTCTGTTTGCCAAATAAGTAGAAGAAGTAGCCACAATTTCATTCTTTGGTGGTCAGTTTTTATGGAGAGGGAGAGCGGGAAAAACCTCAAGGATGACATCAAAATTTGGTCTCGGTTATTGTTCTCGATTTTCCAATCGGTGGTTCTCTTGTTTGCGAGTAACAGTGAAAAACAAAAACAACATTCGAATTTGCGGTATCAAAATTGGTAGCCACTTTCATTTCAATTTAAATAGGCGATGGTTTTTGAATAAGGGAGCATTTATTTTTAATATTGCCGATAGCTAAACTGCACACCCTTAGTCTAGCGCGACCACAACAGTAACAAAATAAACGAGGGAAAAGTATATCAATATCAACGACAAAACCAAGTGTCCTCGTTATGCAAATTTAACAGCCCCAAGGAATGAAGTGGGCTACGTGTAGAGGGCGGGCGAGTGATATGATTGAAGGGTAATTGTGTCCAATTATGCGGCCGCCACTTGGCAGCAGTTATTTAATTTGAATTGCTGTTCACTTTGTTTGCTGGCAACGATTCGTTTCGATTGAATTCGATTCGATTCAATTTAATTCAATTGAGTTGTCGATTGGATTGGATTGAATTATAAATTTGTGTTTATAAGTTTGATGCGCGCAAATTTGTTTCGCATTATCGACCGGAACGCCGCGGATCGAGTTTCATGCCTGAGAGTTCATGCTAATTTTGTATGCTAAATCTGTGCAATACAGTTTTCGGTGTCCAGTGAATTATCAAGAATAAGCAAGTAAATCAATAGGTCTCCAAATCAATTGATTGTTCGCAAATATTGAGGTATCAGGAGATGTAGCTACTGAAGGCGAGCACTCGCTTGGAATGGTAATTTCATTGTAAATGTGAAAAGAGAGAGAGAGAGAGAGAGACGACTGGTCTCTCATTATCACATGTCGCAATCGTTTCTAATTTCATCACTTGTCTATGCAAACCAATAGACACACTCATACTCGAACAATGATCCCATGTGTCTGGCTTGGCAAATAGACGGATGAAATCATCAGCCACAAGTGGTTACGGCCTCGCTCACCTCTAACCCTCGCCCAGAAGAGCGGCATAATTAACAGCGCGAGTGGGCGCAAATGTTCAACAACACGAGCAAACGGAACACATAGACACTCTACGAGTAAATGTACATGGAATCACTCGAGTCAGGCGTACAACCAGTTTGCTGCAATTACCTAACTAACTAACTATATCCACTGAATGGCTAGGAGTCGTTAGTGCCGACCAATCGCCTCCGCTACCCTCGCAATCTCAGCCAGCAAAAACCCCTCAGTCTCAATAGAATGCCACCTTTGTCGCTGCTGAAGTGTGGAAATAGTAAATTTCACATAATGCACTATAGTTATGTGAGAGTCTCTCGCGCCTTAGCCTGTTAAGTGAGCGCATGCTGAAGAGGAATCTATCCAGTTGATTCCGGCTGACAATAATTGACTCTGTAATGGAAGACTGGTTGATTGACTCTTGTTGCTGATGTATCCTCTAGATCACTCATAGAAGCGGCCGTGTGCACTAGCAGCACATGAGCATCGAAACGACCACCAAACACGAGGCGACCTCACTCACGTCGCCCTGTTTAGTCTAATGATTAGAACGACAACAAAGTATAATAATAATAATAATAATGATAACAATTCACGTTCTCAGCACCACGTTCAATTTATCTACTTGTGAGATTAGCTACCACAAATAGCCTCGTTCCTTGGCTCAACATCAACCAAATGTTGTTTCATCTGTTGTTGTTGTCGCTGCTGCTGCTGTCGTTGCACTTCATAAAAGCAAATGAGCAACCTTTCAGATGGATAGACGGGGAGGACAATTTGGCAATAGTGGGCGCTAGTCTCTTTAGCAAGCCAAGATTTTTGTGTAGATGCGTAGCGTGCACATCGTCGCCGCGAGATGAGGACCACGAGCTCGCTAAGTGGTGCTGTCATGAAATCCAATTAGCTTATTGCCGCATTCCCTCTTCCTCACCCTCATCCGCCGCCATCGCCGTGGCGCTTACCGTTCGTCTCTCATTCCAGGTCAATGGAATGATCAGTTGGACTTTATTTAGAAGTTTTGATTTGGTTAAATCAGCGAGATGTCGCCACTTTCCAATTATGAGCCACCACCGAACGGCCAACCAGTCGAAAATTGTGCTGCGCTCAACCTACCCACCCCCTTAACCCCGATTCAATCGGTGGCGCCGAGTCGCACACTTGAGCTCGATGCGTGACACGCCCTCTCGCGGTAGTTGGGCTCAAAGTGCGCTCACAGCCGGAAGAATCAGTTCCGACTCAGACGACATTTGGGTGGGCGCAGCGGGACTCCAGACCTGCAAAGACCAGAGCGTGCGCTAGTGTCACCAGCAGCAGCGGCGCCGGCTACCGTTTGGCCGACTCCCTGTCTTCTATGGCAAAATCAAGCGCCGAAGCAGCAGCAGCAACAAGTGTGTGCACTTGTCGATGGAGACGCGAGGTGCGCACAGAGACTAACCCGAAGCACAACAAGTGCACCAGTGCACCAGCGCACTTGTTGCGCCGGCCATGACAACCTCGCTGCCGACAGGCAGCGACCCTAACGAGGGCGACCAGTTGCCAGTCGACAGGACAAACCACTAGCCGCGACCATCGCCGCGGCCATTCGCTCGCACCAACCGAGTCATGTCACAGAAAGTGATCGAGGATTCAAGTGAGCAGGCTAAAAATAAGGGGAGGAGCGAGAGAGAGAGAGAGAGCTAGTTACTCTTGGTGCACTTACTACCTCGGCCACTTGATCACTCGCTCGCTGGCACCTACTCCGTAAAGTATTTCGAATATCGAGTTTGAAGAGAGAACCATCTCGCAACGCAGTTTGCTTGTGCAGTTTGGCTGGGCCACTGAATCTAGATGGGAGGGCCGAGCGGCTAGTGGGAATAGAATTGGAATCAGAAATAATGATACTACTATACGCTCATCGTTGTTGTGGTTGGAGCGGTTGTGGTGGTGGTCGAGTTAGTAACTATAACTTGTTGTTCGCCGATGCACCACCAAAACCACAAACTTGGCGGTTGTTCTCTAGATCTCTCATTAAATTGCCGGTAAAGAGAGCGAGAAAGAGAGACACAGTCGCACCAAATGGATAATGGAGCGCACAGTCACACTTGTTGCCGCTGCCTTTGCAGCAGTAACAGCAACCGTGCACACAACAAGTGGCCGCGGCAGCTCCACATCGCTTCGCATCAAGACACTCGATGTGAAGTCTCGCCAATCTAAAGGTTGTCTTCGCAGTCGCAATCTCCGCAGTCGTCGGCGTCGTGGTAGCGTTAGTAGTGGTAGCGGCGATAGTAGTCTTCGCGTCGACGCGAGTTTTATTCTTCTTCTTGTTTCTTGAAACTAACCAACACTAGCAACTTGTTGCTGCTGCTGCTCATAGTTTGCATTGCCAATGCTACCGCCACCGATGGTATAAGACAGCAGCGATAGGAGCGTTATTTTAGACAGTAAACAGTTGGCTACTTGTGCGAATTTGCAACTCTCCCGAACAGCAACAGCAACAACAACTAACCAACGGCAACGAGCTTGAGAAATAAGAGAAAACAACAACATCAAGCCACCAGATAACATATTGAAACTGAGATACTCTCAATGTTGCTCGGTATCGTCGTCGTCAACCTGGTCCGTAGCCGCTGCCGCCAATCACGTCGTTGCCTCTCAAACCATTCAATAATTAATTGATATATATATATATATTGATATACTTTCTACTCGGCCACGTTAGCCGTTTTTAACTTAGAAAATACTTAATCAAACTATTCTATCCAAATCCAAGATTGATCCCACCATCAAATCAACAACTTCTACAAGATGACACTCAAAACTGAGCTTCCCCTAACTATAAAACACAAGCTGAATCGTTTACAGCACCATCAACAGCAACACCACCGCCACTTATACCATGTCCACCACTTGTTGGACCACCACCACCGTCACCACCATCAACAACAGCAACAGCAGCAGCAACAACTACAACAGCAACAGTTGGTGGTGGTGGATAACCAAAACCAACAAACAGTATACAGCGACAGTAACTCCATTCTAGGTGATACAAGCAGCAGCAGCCTCAACATTTATAGCGACAATAATAATCATCTCCAATTGGCCACGATACAGCAGCAGCAGCAGCAACAACATCAAGCTATTGGCCAAAATAATCACGTCCACCGTCACCACCATCACCTGCATGCAAATGGCGCCACAACATTGACCACATTCACCACCCTATCCGCAGCAAGCAGCACCACCAAGACGAAACGATCCTCAGGTGGCTCGCTGCTTGCAACCGCAAACGCAAATCATCACAATCACCACCACCCAATCAACCACAAGCCAGTGGCAAACACAACAACAACAACCACAACCAAAACAACATCCACCACCACCACCAATCATCATGGCCAACCCATTGCGGCCGCCAAGCTTGCGAGGGCAAGACAACAATCGCAAATCCAATACTTCCTACTGGCCGCCTTTGCTTATATTGTGTCGCCCATTGATTTGGTGCCAGAGGTCATCTTTGGTGTATTCGGAATTTTAGACGATATTTTATTCCTACTCATGTGCCTATTTTGTGTTGCAATCATATTAGTCTATCCACTCTTTGCCGAAATGAGGAGAAAACTTCTATTTAAACTTGGTCTCCTCAAAGTTTCTGCAACCAATAATTCCATTGCTCAAGCTCAGACTGTTACACAAGGTCACAACAAATACAATCACAATCATAATAATATTGGCAGTAACAACAACAACAATCACGATAACAACAAACTTGGACTAGTGATGAATAAAAATTTTTAATTTCTTCCTCTTGTTTGTAATAACACGAGTGTGATGTCATTTTAAATAGATGAATATACACAAAATCAGAAAGAATCAACAACAATTGTCATTCAACATGCTTTCGAGTTTTATCTCGTATAACTTTTTCTTAATAGATTGGTATTTTGGTATTCCTGAATGCTGGTCGATTGTCGTCATGTGGTTTAATTAGAGATACTTTTGGACCTCTCGGTATATCTGATGTAGAGTACAATAGTATTGAGGTAACAGTTAATGTCAATAACAGGGATCTTCTTCTCCTCTTTCCCTTTACGAATGTTTGCTGTTCAATTAGATGGTTGGTTTGTGGTCGCCAAAATTAATGATACTTATTTGCAGATTGCTTTGACGCACCTGACCTCCTCATCTCCTTTACTTTAGACACCTTCAACGGAGGCTTTCCAAGTTTTCGCCTCTTACTAATATCATTCTCATCGCTTGGCGAACAGGAACGTTTCCAATCACAATTTTGTGATCCTTGTGTATATGATGATCCGACGGACGAAGGAGATTTATCACAATTGACCCCCTCGTCCGAGGATCTGGAACTAGGCATCGATGTTGTTGTGGTGGTGGTTGATGAGGACGATGATGATGTTACTGCAGCTATACGATTGTTTGTCGTGGTAGTATTGAAGTCTGTTGGGGGCATATTCAATCTGCTTGGAAGTCCCATCTGTTTTCTTAGCATCTCATTCTCCGTCTCAATACTAGCTAGCCTTTGTAATAGATTGCTCACCATTGGAGGCTCGGATAGGTAATTGGTTTGACAGTCATAGACTATGTCTGTACGAGAATCTTCGGTGAGTTTTATTTGTATCAATAGGCGCGATAGTCCGACATTGTCTTCATCTTCATCATCATCATCTTCAACCCCCAAAGGCCCATGATTCGACTTGAGGGTTGTTGAGGCGGCAGTGGTATTTGTTTTTTGTTCTTTGTTCCTCGGAGGAATTTGTTCTGCTTCTACTAATCGACTCATAATATCCAAATCAAATTCGCCATGGTCTGTTGGTGGCCCGTCCCAGTTTGTGATGAAAAAGGGGCCCGCTTGGGCCGCCTCGTCGCTACGTATGTAATATAATGCTGGTCCACGATGCATGTCCAAGTCTTCGAACCAAGGAACTGGAAACGAGGTGTCCATCATGGGTATAATAGGCTCTAGATGAGATGATGAACTTTTCCTCGAGTCAATATAACTAATAATTGACTCAACGAATGAGTGAGATGAAAAAATCACAACCAATTATTGGTTCTTACAAACGAACACAAAGTTTCCATCCAAAGTTTGAGTTTCAAACTATGCAGTCAGTGTGCGTTTTGGAATTTGTAAACAAAAGCTTTTTAGCGCGCTCCAATGACGGGCCTTATCAACGTGCCACCATTGGCGACAATTGTGAGCCGTCCGGATGAATTGGAGATCATACATTTGAGTTATTTTGAGAAAATTTTATTTGAAATTATCAATTGAACCTATTTGAGATCGAAAGAAGTACTGGTTGACTCATTTCTTAGACGTAGAGAAGCTAGAAAATCCCATCATTTTAGCCATCTCGTCCTCGAGTTCCTCGCGGTTTTCTGCCTCATCGGCACCACTATCACAATCGTCATCATTCTTAGGTTCATCTCGTCCATCTTCATCGTCTTTGTCCAATACTAGTCCAGCTCTGCGTGCCTTTTGTCTTTTCTTCTTCTCTCTCTTCAATTGACGGGCTCTCTCCTCGAAATCCTCATCCGTTTCTCCCATCAGGTAGCCGTCCGTCGCTTGCTCGTCACGTTCTCGCCTCTTGATTTCAAGCATTTCCTTGACCTCCTCCAAAGTAGAGTCGGTGAATTTTTTTACATTGATGCCTAAATTTTGGTTGTGACGTTTGCCATTGACATGATCCAAATAACTCAATGAATCCTTCACTATGCAATCACATACCTCACACCAGAAGCCATTCTCTCTCTTGTCCTCTTTTACACTAGCGTCCATTTTGATTTCACTATTGTCTAGTGGGTCTTCAGGTCACATAATCTTAATCATCGTCATTATGGAAAAACTTTTTTGTTGTGGAAATTTCTTCTCATGACTCTCGACACTGAATGGAATGGAAAATACTCTGTAAGTGCAAAGAGTTTTTACATTGAGACCATAGATTCAATCTGGAAATAATAATCCCATTGGCGGAATGTAAACATTATGCCATCAACTGTGCGAGTTTACATAGCGCGCGTGTGGATCACTTGTTGGAGTTGGCTGCACGTCAGATGCAGTTGATCAGTTTCTTCTTGTGTCTACATGAACCTGAAGGGGAAATGAGTCCTCTCTACTGGCTAAAAGACTTCGAGCATCTCGTTACCTGTTTTCATATCTCACCTGACATTTGTCATCTGCACATTTTTAGCGTTCCGCTACCACTATTTAGCTCTACTCAATTCGAGCACAGAAATGTAAGGCAAACTAGTTGTGGATACCATCGAGAGATTGCACAGCGAGGGAGAAAGCTCTCTTGAGTTAGGAAAAGCCCTCAGCATAAATCGCGTAACTGTGGCCAGGAATAAAACTAGACCAATGAGTAGAAGGGAGGCAAAAACATGTCCAAACCAAAGATAAGAACTCGAGAAAAGACCTTAATAAAGAAAACTGTGAGGTCGCCACAGAAATCAAAAGTGCCGACAACCAGCCGAGTTGTAAAAAGTGAGCCAAGACTCGTTAATGTATCGTACAAACTGTGCAGAGGGCACTGAAAGAGTGTAACCCGAACAACCTGCTCAGAGATAAGATAAGCCACAGCAAGCAATCAAAGACACGGTCAACCAAAGTAACAGCGGGCTTGGACATCGACGAGTTAGCGAGATAAAATTTGTCGCTATCGCCCAAGTTGCACAGTGATCTCTACCATTGCCTGTGGAAAATCTCGTAGAGCAAAAAACTCAATGCAAAATTTCCTAGCTTTGCAAGCACCGATAAATCTGTCACTAGAACTAGGCACTAGGTACTAATTGATAAATTTCCAAAACTATGGAACCTGATAGTAGTAGCAAGGAAACTGTTCTAGTTACAGGTGGGTCGGGATTAGTTGGTCAAGCCATACAAGAGTTTATCAGGGATTTTGAGTTACAAGAGCTACAGCCACAGGAGCCGTCAGTGATAAGTATCAACAAAAAGTTCCAATTTGTATTTGTATCAAGCACTGACGCCAATCTCACTTGTGATAAGCAAACAGGTTCATTATTCAACAAGCACAAGCCACGGTATGTTATCAATCTTGCCGCCCGAGTTGGCGGATTGTACGCTAATATGGCGGACTCTAATGAGTCTTTCTACAAGGTAAACAAATCAATCAATGAGAATATCTTGAGCTGGTCACATAAGTTTAGTGTCAAAAAATGCATCTCGTGCTTGTCCACATGCATATTTCCCGATAAAATTGATTATCCGCTTGATGAATCGAAGGTACGTAAGCTTAGTGTGGTTTGATACCCATTCTGTTGATTCAATGGCGAGAATGTCCTTTAAATTGACTACAACTTCAACACTACCACCACCATCATCACCACCTGTTGACGCGCTCAGATTCACCTAGGTCCGCCGCATCCATCGAATCGAGGCTATGCCATGGCTAAGCGTGAGGTGGATTTGCTAAACCGCAAGTACAATCAGCTTAACGAGGGAAAGTCTAGTCTATTCACTGCCATCATCCCGACTAATATTTATGGAAAAAACGACAACTTCTCGTTGACTACGTCGCATGTTGTACCAGGACTGGTGCATAAGGCCTATCTGGCGGCGAGTAGAGCCAAGCAGGAGTGCAAATCCAAAGCAACACTTGAGGTCTTTGGCTCGGGCAGGCCACTGAGACAGTTCATCTACGCTAAGGACTTGGCTAAATTAATCTTATTGACTCTGACAGATTACAACGACCCGGTACCTTTGATCTTATGTCCAGATGAGGAGGATGAGATTTCAATCGGCCAAGTTGCACAGTTGATTTGCGATAATATGAGTAGATTGTTAGAGATAGAGATAACACTATCGTTTAACACCGATTATGATGATGGGCAGTTTAAAAAAACTGCAGATAACAAGAAACTACGCCACTTTTATTCGGACTTCCGATTCACGCCAATCCATCTTGGTATTCGTTTGGTTGTCGAGTGGTTTTGTGCCAGTTATCCCAACATTAGAAAGTAGCAGTCCTGTTTACAATTATAACTGCTGCCTCAATTATTTCAACAATTGTCACTTGTTATAAACTTAAGAGATGTTATTCTGGCCCTTGTTCTTGTTGTGATCTTTGATATTGATAATGTTTTTGATAAGTTGCGCTTCTCCTTCTTGAGGGTAGTGGTGGTTGTTGTTACATTGCTTCGTTGGTTACATTTCTTAGTGCTCTAATCTATCTTGGCTGGTTAGTGATTTCAACTCTCATGACTATTTGTGTACCAAGTTTTTTGTGTCTAAATGAATCTTACTGGCTTGACTGTGCACGATTCCGCATGTCTAAAAACGGGTGCCCTAGCGCCTGGGCGCAGGTAATTCTTTGGCTAGGTTCATATGTAAGCATCAGATCAATTAGATCGAATAGATCCAGCTCGTCACGGGTACTATTTGACATATAATTCTTCAATGGCCGACAAGTTCGTCTAACATAATATCCCGCCGAACTATTATCGTCCCAAATTAGCCATCCAGTGCGATTAAAATATTTAGTCTTTGTTCTTGTGGCCATTCGCCATGGTATTGTTCCAAGGATTCGCTCCATCATAGCTAGATGCTCTCTATTATCATGTGTCTGAAACATTGTTATTCCTGTGTAGAGTTCAAATAGAATGCACCCAATACTCCAGACATCACAAGGATGGGACCAGCCTAATTCTAATATTACTTCCAATGCTCTATAATGCCGTGTTGAAACAACCTTAGAGTGGTGCTCGCTTTCGAATGTTGCCGAACCAAAATCTATCAATCTAATGGTTGGATCGCGAACAACAATATATTGTCTATGCTTACTATGAGCTTGTTGAGGATATTCAACATCATAGGCATCATTTACAAATAGAATATTCTCTGGCTTTAGATCTGTATGGGTGATTTTGTTTTTGTGTAGAAAATTAACGGCCAATGTTAGTTGATGAGTGATGGCCCTAACATGTTCCAATGGATATGGTTGGAAATTGTTCATTTTCATGAAATCAAATACACTCCTGCCCAACATTTCAAATACAATACAAACATGGCCATGATAATCGAACCAATCCAACATTTGAACACAAAGCCTTTGGCCTGGATCCCTAAGGAATTCATCTGATTTGATCTTCCTCAAAACATTGATCTCAAATTTTGCAGCCTCCCTATATTTGTCTATGTTTTTGATTATCTTCAAGGCATAGGACTGTGAATGTTGATTACTAGGTTGTTGTTGACTCGATGGCTTCCTAGAGGTTGGCGTAACCGACGACGATTGTAGATGATAATGGGCGTGGTGGTGGCTTGGATGTGATTGTAATTGCTGGTGCTCCGAATGGTTGTTGTAATGGTTTTGGTGATGACTTGATGAGGGTTCCCATTCGTCATAAACATGTGCTACTTGTGCAAAAGTTCCCTGGCCGACAATTTGTTTAACTCTATAGCGACGTTTTAATACTCGTCCAGGACTAAATATCAAGTGTCCCTCTGCATCGTCTTCTATGTCCGTCGACGTGCCACGTCGTCTTCGTTTCTTTTGTATAACATCATGTTCGTGATGGGAATTGGCATAATGGCCTCGCCGCGTCTTAAGTGTTTGAGGCATGATTTCAGTAATACCAGATCCAATTGAGGTGGTGGTTTTTTTCGAAGGAGGTTTTAAGGGAAGTTATAATAATAATTAAGTTAGAATTTTTTTGCTGCTAATAAGACAAGTTGATCGTTTTAAATATCATATTGTTGCAAGTAGTAATATTGATAATATAAGAGGAGAACCTCGCCGAAAAATAAGGAAACCAAGTTTCATGACAGAAACAAATACGACTAAACATGGCGTCAATTTCGGGAAAAAGCGTGTGCGTCTTACACTCTCGTCGGCCTTCTCTGTAATATAACTTTTTCCTCTCTTCGTCGCTCACTGAAAGCTAGCACAAGAAAACAAACAAAAACACTGTCGCTTTCAACTTTGACTATGGTAAAGCTAATGTTAACGCCTAGAATTGAGCTTCTTTTGTGTGAGCGACTGTGTTTGAGTCTTGCGTACGAATGCAATTGTATTTTTGCAATGTGTAGCGTTCAATGTGAAACAGTCGACTTGAAATTACATTGGACTGTTTCAAATGAAACTTGAAAAGGCCAAATTTCCAGTGACTCAAGTGAAACTCCTCGCCAATAGTTATGAGACCTGATAAATATAAATATATTTATATTTATATATATATACAACTGATATAGTTACAAAACTTACCTCATCATCCATCAAATCCTCATCTTCATTGTCTTCCTCTGAACTACTATCCTCACAATCACCATCCAAAGCCACGTCAGATTTCGAGTAACCGCCTGAGGATTTACCAGAAGAATTGAGATTCAACGACGAGTCGCCATTTGTTATCTTGATCACTGTTGGCAGATTACTTTGGTTTTCCGTAATCTTAACTGGCGCCGGAGATTCTGTACTATTTTTGCACAATTTCGAGGATTGCCAATTAACTATTGGCTGTTTAATAACCAGCTCGCTTTCATTGTGGCCATTTGATTCGTGCGTCGCACCCAACGACAAAGGATAAGAGGAGGCAATTTTATGGTCATCATCAATTGAATCCCTTGAGTCACTTAAATTGCTCATACCTGAGGTATCCTCATCATTGAACTTTCTCAATTCGGATAGAATAACCTTCGTCTTGATGAGCTTCTCAGCTTCCGGCTCGAGATCCATTTCCGTTTCATTGGTCAGCTTGTTCGCTAGCAAGTATCTAGGTCCTGCTCTCGAAATGGTTTGAGGTGAAACCAAAGTCTTTGGCTCATCCTCCTCTTCTTCGCTGGTGTCTGCCAAATGGCGTCCGGATATGGAGGAGCCGCAACTGGAGGCGTTCGCCGAGTCACCTGTTGATTTATTTGACGACTTGTTGCCGACCTCCAGCCGACTGCTCGCCGAGGCACCAGTCGATATAGAGGACCTGTTGTTGTTTTTCTTGCTATTATTCTTGCTGCCAGTGTTTAAATTCTGAGTTGACGAGGCCGAAGAGGAGGGCGGCGAAACGTTGCCGTTTGTGCCGCCACCTGAGGACAAGCCACTCGACGAGGAGACGGGCGACGTATTTTTATTGTCCGTGCTTTTGCTTATAATTGTTGGTGAAGTAACTGTTGTTACGAGAATCGCTGTTGAGTTTGTTGAATTTGTGTTGCAATTGTGCCCCCTAATTGCCACCGCAGTCTTACCACCCAAACTGTCTTCCGGCTCCGGCTCGTCGGGCACCGCGTCCAATGTGGGCCTACTGTTTGCAGAATAAACACTTCCGCCTACCATCGCAGAGGCGCCAGTTTTTCTCGTAAAAATCCCGCCTTCTCTTGTTGATGAGGTTCTTATTGCCGAATCGCGATTATTTGATGAGTTGTTGTTGCTCAATCTAAGTTTGGCCAACGTGGTGCTAGTCAGCTGATCCAAAATGTTTGTATAAGAAGTCCTCAGCTTGAGTGAACTTGACCTCATTGGTTTAGTTGTCGTACTTGCTGCTGTTGGTGCTGCTGTCCCCGTTCCACTGCCACTTGTTGCATTTTTACATTTATCACCACTGTTGCTAGAATCACTTGTTGCTGTTGCTATTGCTATTGTCTTTGAGCTAGAGTTGCTGCTCAGTGCGCTTGAGGGACTCGTTTTGGTAATTGTGTCACTTGCTCGGGTTGATCTTGCCATGGTTGTTGTGAGAGTGTTTGTCTCATTGTAAATAGCCGGCCTAATATACTTGGCCGTAACCGTGCGCCTTAGTTGCCCGTCGTAGATGCGACTGGTGGGCGTGTTTAATGCCTGCCTGGTGCTGGGGTAGTCAAACAGGGACCTGCCGCTTATGGTTGAGCTCGTGACGGGATACTCGTAGCGTTTTGTCGTCGTCGTCGACGACGTTGAGTTGGAGCCACCGTTGTAGATGGAGGAACCACTCGACGCTGTCGACATGGAGGAGCCATAGTAGGGCCGACTTGAGGTGCTAGTGCATGAGGGATCTGCAAAGCTAGAGGTGGAACCCAGCGGCCGAATGCTGCTTGTGCTGTAGATGGACGTCGAGCCGCCACTTGTTGAACCGAGCGTTGAGTTTACAGGTGGATACCTACTACTTGAGGCCAACGACGATGACCACGGCAACTCACTGCTCTTGTAGCGCGAGGCACTCGATGATGATTTACTGAACTTACTGCTCATTTGATCGGCAAAATTGGACTTGTTGTTGCTTGCACTGAATGTTGAGGATGAGGAAAGAGAAGACGATGGGTTTGTCCTACTTCCGGTCGACGTCGAACCCACTAGAGAGCTAGTGGCCGGCGGCACCATCGGCGATGATGATGAGGGGGTTGAGTATGTGAAGTTGTTATTTGAGTACTGGTAAGACATGTAGCGATTCATTGTTTCGGTTTTATCTTCCTCTTCTTCTTCTTCTTCTATTGACTCAACTTAATCTGTGAGCAACTCTTTTCTTTCCAACGAATGAATTAAATTGTTACTATGACTATTATTATAACTGTTAAATTAAATATTGATTCTACCAATCAGATGCCAGTTCGCAGAGGTAAACGGAAATTGGATGGTGGAGTTGTGGTCTATTGTAATGGAGTGACATGTACAGTATGAGATGACTAATCTGATGCTGCTGCTTCTATTGCTTCTAACGGTTACTGTTGCTTGGGGCGACTAGCAGAAATGGCAATCAGAGGCTGCAAGTGGTAGCTAGAGAGTTTTATCGATTTTTCGATATATCGGCAACCAGTCAGTTTGTTTATCTTTACGCTTTTACTTTGGCGCTATGCTTATATTTGCACAGCGACAAGTTTAATTGACTGCTGATCAATTGGTTTAATTGACTCGACTTGACTCCAATCGACTCCAATCAAGTCAATTAGAGACTTGTTGCGCTTTTCCAACGTCAAATGTGGCCAGTGGTCCTGCAGCAGCAGCAGCAATATTAGAATTCATTCATTGAATGTGTGTCAATTGTTTTGCTAGCTTGTCATGTGTGCATATGCAACTCCCAGTATTGCACCAAACTTGGTGCCAAAATTTGACTGGTGACTAATCGGCCTGATAGTTAGCTAGTGTTTTATAGTAAGTATATTATTACAGACAATGGACTTGAGGATTTCAATAAACTGGCCAATCGACTGAGTGGCTGGTCCTGCTGTCACTTTCCTTTTGCCTTTTCGCTCGTTAGCAAGTAAGCAAACAGGCTGTTGTTTGACGAACTCTGCCAGTGCTTGTGCTGCTGCTTGCCTTTTGATTTGAGGTATCTAGGTTCTTGATTGAGTTAATGATGATGATGATGATCGTGGTGGTTATTGGATTGGTGGCGGTGGTGCTGCTGTTGTCCATGCAAACAAAGTAACTCTCTGCTATCGCTTGATAACTTTGTTGTGATTCTCTTGAGTTTGACCAACTATTTAGCTCTCCTCTGATATCAAGAAGAAGAAAAATGATTGAGCTGATGATGGAGGAAAAATATTCTCGCTCTCTTTTTTCCTGGTGATTAGCTACTTCTTTCTTAGCAAGATGATAAAAATAACAATGAAGATGATGATGAAAAACTTCTCAATCTCTTTGACAACTTTGGACTAATTCATTCAAAAGGCACGCGATGGACAAGTGTTGAAAATATACACTCTCTAATATCCTCCGACTTGATATGCCGCTCACTTTAATGATTTTTCTCTCTCTTTCTCGCCTCTACTATCACTGGCCACCATTCACAACTCAAGACGATCCTTGATTGACAGCGTCCCTCTCTTGCTAATTTGATGTTCTTTTGTCTTGGTGAGCACCGCAGTTTGCTGCTGGGATTGTTTCAAGTCAATCGATTGTAATGCGAGCATTTGATTTATCCGACGCCCAGAAAACTATTCACTCCCGATGGCCTTTTGTTTCAATTGACAGACTCTCGCTAGTATCTAGCCTCGCACTTGAGGTGGTGTATATTAAGAGACTATCTGACTGACTGATTGATCAATTAGACGTTGAGGTTTCTCCTGTATGGTGCTGAACACGCGACGTTGTGATATAATAAAATAAAATAAAATAAAATATTATATTATATCACAATGATATGATAGGAGGCACCACATTCAAATTGAATGACGATCTTATCCCGTCCACACTCTCACCCTTTGGAGCCACGAGGTTTGGTTGGGTTTGCTCAGTATTATAAATTATGTTTCATGTGCACAACAAAACAGGCTAATCCTGCGCCAAGCTTTGACCTCATCGCTCGAGTTTGACGTCGTCGTTGTCGTCTTGGGAGTTGTTGTTGGCGGTAGCTCTTATCTATGTCTGTCTGTCTGTCTCTCTCTATCTGTTGATGATAAGTGTGTAGCTTGTTGCTCTCTCGCTCACCGGCACTAAATAGTGTAAATTTTGCCAGCCAAGCGACTGCTTCTCTCGACTAGCTAGCTAGCTAGCCATCCGGCAAGTAGATCAATTGTGTCCCTCGCTTGTTTTTCTCACTGTTGCTTGACTGGTCAACAGAACGAGAAGCCAGCGACTAGATGGAAGTGAGGCAAAAATCTAGCCAACACTGAGCCTCCCCCAATTGAACGTCGTGCTCAATCCTCGGCTTAGCCTAGCGGCCAACTTGCTGCTTTCCCCACAGCATCTCATTAGGAAGTCTCTTAGCCTCTCGGCGCTAGTGGCATCCTCGTCTCCATCTTGATCTGCCTGTCTTGGTAAGAGTTTGGCTAGTGTATCTCGAAGGCAGCTTTTTTCTCTGCTCCTATTGCCAAGAGTCAAGAGGAGAGGCCAAGCGAGAGGGACATAGCGACTTCTAGCGACCAATTCGAGGTAGAGAGAGAGAGAGCGTCGTCTCTCTTCGGCGTCGTAGGTAGGCACTTTAGCAGGAGTTTCAAAAACAAAAGCCAAAATGAACTGATGACGCCAAAAGGGAGCTAGCGAGGACCGATAGGAAAAGGGAGATGGAAACTCGATGGGTGGCAAGCTATGTTTTTCCTTGCTCTTGGTCTCGGCATGACGAGCTCGAGGGTTTTAAGAGCAGTGGCAGTGACAGAGGCAATTGCAGTAAGAATTCAAGTGGCGCCACTTGAATTCTTCACGACGCTACGACTACCAAAATCGTGATCTCGAGAAGATGGCAACAACGACGACGATAAAGACAACAATGCAACCAGACAGCTGAACTTTCGCCTTTTTCCAACTCTTTCTATCCAGTTAGCTAGTCGGCCAACGAGTCAGCCGTTTGGTTGGGAAACAAGTTACACGTCGACATAACGACTCGATCTGTTTGATCGAGTCGTTATTTGATGGCGTTTGTTTGGCTGCCGCCTACGACACGCCCACTGGGCAAAACTCAAAGACGCGGATGCGCATGTGAAATAGTAATGCTGTGTAGTGGCTTGTGTGCGCAACAAGCTACGCCACTAGTCCATTTTGTGTACGCACAGCAAGCATTTTGCGCTTCCCTTTTTTTCCTCCAAAAAACGCTCGCTTATTGGAGGGAGCACAGTGAAAGCCGGTGAGCGAGCGGGTACCTAGCGACTTTTAGCTCGCGCTGCTCTTCTGTACGGTTAATGGAAAAAAATAAAACGACACAACGAGGAAACGTGAACAAATTTGCCCCAACACTTCCTTATGAGTCCGGCTCTCATTATCGCCTGACTCGCGCCACCAACAACTTGGCCGGCTGTTCCAAGCCGACTAATAGGTGAACCAATGCCTGCTTCCACAGTGACAAATGTGGCCTCCACTCTTCCCAGTCACTGGACTTGGGCGACTGCAGTTTGTTGTTGTTGTTGCCATAGCCTCCCTCTGGCTGTAGGTTAGCGCTAGAATCGGCGTAGTTGCCGGCGACAAGTTTGAAAATTAACCGACAAACCGAGGAGACAGTGCGACGATTCTTTTTGCTCGATAAAATGGGAAACTAACTTAAACTCTCGCAGGGAGAGTTTAAGTTTAGGGCGAAAGATTGCAGTGCTCCCGGGAGTTCAATTAGCGACGCACGGAAACGAGGAAGTGGATGAGATGGCGATGGCGGCGGCAGCAGCAGCAGCAGCAGCAACGAGTGATATGCGCACTCAACTGCCAGCCGAGATTGCAATTGGAGCAACGCGACTGCCCAAAAGTAAACTCTCCACTGACACAATGAAACTTTGGCGCCGTCGACTGCAATGGCGGCGACCAATACAAGAGAGATTATCTAACGGATCCATTGGTTTCTCTCTCTCTATCTCTCCTTCTCTGTCTTGCACCAGAGTCATGAGTAGTTGTTGGTGCAGTTGCGGTGAGCCGCTGGATAAATGTTAGCGCTGCCATAGCAGCTAATGGCGGCACAAACATAGCACAAACGTAGGCCGCACACACGGGCAAAAAGTTGCAGTGAATGGCGCATAGGGTCGCTCAAATTGTGTATATGTAGTGGTCGTTTGTGCCCAACTCGCTAGCACACCTTTGCGCTGGTGGTAGTTGTGTCGGGGTGATACATTGATTTTTGCTCGATAATCATCCGTTGTATTGCCGTGTGCTGCCTAGTGCGTCAGCTTGGCGTCCATTGACTTTCTGTTTGACAGAGACTGGGCCAACTTGACCAACGCGAAAGTGGAAACAAAGGAAGAGGAAAATCTAGAGTTGGAGGCTGCTGTTGCTTTAGCCGCGCGAGTTGACTGGCCAACTTGCGACTAGAAATTCATCACACATCAACGAGCGCCGCCACCACTACTACTAGCTGACGTTGAATGGAAAAAGTCAACTTGCTTGCGAGAGTTCAGGTCATTACTCTATACACTTGACTCGTTGTGCATAAGCTTCGTGTCTATCGAGAAAAAGAAGAGAGAGAGAGAGAGGAGAAAAAACGCTTTCCTTTGGTTCATTCAAATGCATTGACTTCCTCTTCTCTTTTAGTTTTAGTCTTTAGTTTGGCCGCGGCAACTTTTACATCCGCAAACTACTACTACCACTACTACATATATAACAGCGGCTGAAATTGCAACTACAGAGACGAGACAAGTAAAACTGGGAGAACCACTCGCTCGGTTGCGAGTTGCGACCGTTTTGCATAATCCGCTGTTCCATTTCGCGACGCGCGCAAAACTTTATCCGCCAACTTTGCTTGCATACTGGAGTTCCAATCACCAACTCTCTGTTACAGATCGACTCTCTCGCTCCTACTTGCTATTTGAATCACATTTTCTCTGGCAGTCAATCTCTCGATTTTACCACCAATTTCTTTCCCTCAAAAACTAAACCCATTGCATCCGGAGCACGCGTCTACCTGTCAGCTGAAGTTTGCTCAAGATAGAGGCGGCGTGCTGCTCGTATTGCGTCAGCAGCAAGCTAATCAGCTATTCTATCACTCAGCTGATGCGCGAGGCCGGCAAACTCAACGGGAGAAAAGATCATTCAACTCGCGCAATGTAACATAATCAATGATGATGCATGTGGTCGTCGACCCAACTCGCGAGGAAACTCGCGGGATCAAGAAATTTATTTAGCGACAGCAGCAGAAGCAAACCGGAGGCTGCTTTTTCATAAGCAAGTGTGCCAGTGGCGCCTTGAGCTCATTAGCTCCTAGCAACTGCTGCTTACTCCTTGCTTCTCATGGTCCTCACCTCCTCGTAATCGCTTGCAGTTTTTCTCGTGACTCTCTAGGTCGTTTTGTCCGCAGTTACTGCGCAAACGAACAAGGAAAAGAAGCCTTGTGATTCAACGGGCTGACGGCGACGACGAGATGATCATTTCGGCTGGTGTCTTTGGGAAACATTCACTTTGTTTGACAGTTTACTCGAAGAGATTGCTGCCCATTTAGGCGCCAATGAGCCAAAACGTGGCAAACTAGACTAGTGGTGGTGGTGGCGGTGGCTGTTGTTGCCGGATGGGTTTCAATCGCTTAGTTTTGTGAGCAAGTCGCCTGTCTCTTTCCTGATCTCTATTCGGGGATTTTGGCTCGCCCTAAGTTTCGCTAATAGAGGTCCAAAGAGAGAATTGTCACTTGGACTCCATGGAAACGATGAACTCTCCATCGGCGAGTCGATTGATATATCGGCAAGTCGAGTTTTGTGCAGCGTAGACTTGAGCGCGCACTTCCGGTACAATTTTCCCCCTTGGAGTTTCAACACTCTTGCTACTTGATAGCTCTCAAATAGAGAGGAGATAAAATTGAAATTATAATCACTGGAACTCTTCGATGATAACTTGGACGAAAGCGCAAACGTTCGTCCTGTTAAGAGACAGATAGACCAACCGACCGACCAACAGATAGACAGATAGACAGATAGATAGATAGATAGATGTAATGAGAGATTGGAGGCCATCTCGTCGTCGCGCCACTAGGTGGAGTGGCAAGCAACTCCTGAGGCCAAATGGCAAATCGCATCACTGAATGGATCGGCTTCGGAGCAATGAGAATGAGTGTTAGCCAAGTGCTCCAGAGTTTGCTGACAATTCTGATGATGACTTATGACCTTTGCGCTGTACATACTCAGTCAAGGGGGGGGGGGTATGTGCAGCGTCAATGTTGTTGCCAACATTGAAACTTTTCCAATGGCGACCACGACGTGCATTGCTCATGGGCACGCAATCATATTCATCGATTCCGCTAATGAATAGGCACGCGAAATGCTCGCGCGTTACTTCCTCCAACTTAAAGTGGCCAACGACGAGGTTTGTCCAACAACCGAGAGCAACACTCTCCTCTGCGTAACGGAGCGACCACCACGACGACAACGAACACGACGATCACGACCACGACCACGACGACGAAGTGACCTAGCGACTGGCGCCACTCGTCGATCATTTTTCACGCGCACAAACACAAATACAGAGCAACGCAACGCAACACGAACTCGGCGAAGATGTTTTCCTCACCCACTTGCCGGTCGAGAGGGAGTTTAGTTGGGCTTTTGGAGTGACCGAAACGGAAGCAGCGCCAGCGCAGGCGGAAGTTGTCGTCGGCGGCTGGCGTCTCGCGCCAACTCAACTCGGCGCTGGTCGTCTTCATTGTCGATTGAATTCTAATAGCAGTGGAGTGTCTGTTGTTGCTGCTGCTGCTGTTGAGTTTGTTGCTCGTTTTCGATGGCTTGTCCTTGGCTGCTTGGCGCTCGTTAGATTCGCTCCGGAGTTTCTCGCTCGAGTTTTGCAGTCGACGTTGCCATCAACGTTGCAGTGTGTGTGTGTGTGTGAGAGAGCTAAACTTCAGATTCACTAGGGAAATGAATTATGACATCGAGCAGCCAAAAAAACCGATCGCTTGTTGCCGCACTATTGAGATAGAACACACATATACAGACTGCGTAAAAAAGACAGTGAGACCCGGCAGCTGGACAGCGCAGCTCTATGTTTGCGCCGAGCGGTGCCTAGCGACCCGGCCGGTGTGTTTGCGCGAATTAAGACGCACGCTCGGCGACCACTGCGCCCTCGGACGCGCACAAAAGTCGCCGCCACCGCATTATCTGTTTCCAGCGAGCGAGCGAGCGAAACAAACGCGCCACTCACGAGCCGGCGAACCGGTGGCCAAATTATCGTTATTACTATTATTATTATTGTTGTTGCTGTTGATTTTGTTGTCATTGTTGTTGTTGTTATCACACGATTGCCAATATAGTGGCAATATGACCGCACCGCGAGTATAACAGCTTAAATCGAACAGGATGCGGCGGCTGTGGTGGCGAATAGAATCTAATCGCCACCACGACTTTTACCCCAGAAAAGTGTAGCACGTGCGCAACAAACTCACGCTTCAAACTTCCGATAGGTGAAACTCCGCTTCAAAACCAAACTCTCTCTCCCTTTGGCCAACAGGGAAAGGAACAATTCAATTTTATATCATAATCATCATAATCTAGAAGCCAGAGAAACCGGACAATAAATTAGTTCCCCTTTGTCGTCGTGGTTGTGGTTGGTCTTGGTATTGGTATTAATAGCAGCAGTAATAATGATAATATTGTAACTTGTCCCCACTGGCGCTGCTATTAATTTCCTCACTTACTCCCCTTGCAAGTCCAGTCGCCGCTTGGTCTTGATCATGATCTATGGATCGCTTTCCCTGGAATCCCCTCAATTGCAACTCTGTGCTGCGAGTTCAGTTCATTTGAGTGGATAAGCATGACCACAGTGGCCATTCGGAGTGACAATGATAATTTCGATCCCAGAATCTCGCTGCCCACCGAGCGAAATAATGTACCACAATTACGATTAGTATGACTTTAGTCCGACACAAACAAATGAGTTATGGCTATGTAATTATTATGACATAGAGTTAGACTTGGAGCGATGTTGCTGCTTGCACTTCAAGTGTCTCGGTTGCGGAGCTCCAGTTTTAGGGAGAGAAAAGGAAGTCAACGGCAAGTGGCATTGACTTTACTATTACTGAGCAAAGAGAGTCGACTCTCTTCTCCTATTTCTTCAATGGCATACCCAACGGCAACGGCAAACGCGACGACAACTACAACGACCTCATCACAAAGCACGATGCTCGTGATGTTTACAACAACCAAACGACCACTACGCAAGCATATTGAGTTACCATATCCAATGATGACGACAACGATGATGTTATCGCTTTCACTTAGTGGCGCTTGTTGAGTCTTTCAATGGACTTTTTCAAATGGTTCATGGCCAATTCATCATGAGCGCGCCGAATCCACTGGTGGTTGTTGAGTGCAGTGGAGTTAAAGTGGGGCGAGCTAAAGGAAAGTTGGGTAAAATGGAGCCTGTAATCGTGTAATGAGCCCGCCGCTCACTGTCCGTTAGTTCTAGCTCTTGAATGATACTTAATTTTAGATTGAAATATCATGGCTGCCGGGTCATAATTCAAATTTCAGCGTCCCATTTACTTTGAGGACAAGCGAGAGAGAGAGAGAGAGAGAGAGAGAGAGAGAGAGAGAGAGAGAGAGAGAGAGAGTAAGTAACGTAACGTACGTACGTCTCTCTCTCTCTCTGTGTCGTCGTCGTCTCGTCGTCGTCGTCGTCGTCGTAGTACGTAGTTAGGTTGGTTTCGGTTTC
>WNKI01000002.1:8190696-8270064 GCA_015350385.1 Aculops lycopersici
TACGTACCTCCTCTCTCTCTTTTCTGATGCTGCTACTGCTCTTGCCGCTGAGGCAAGTTGTTGGTTTGTTGGCCACTTTAGTCGAGTGTTTGGTTCGGGACACTGAATGAGTTTTAGTTGGAGGCACAAATGGTGCCGAGCTTTAGTGTCGTCATTGGGGCATCTTTCATCTTGATTGCGTGAATCAGCGAATGAGCAACTTAACTGCAAAGCTGGCGGCCGGCGCGCTGATCACGACCAAATAGACCACGAGGACGAGGACGACAACGATAACCATGATCGCGAGCCGTGCAAGAGCAACAGAAAAGGCAGCTCTCTACCCAAAACTGCAATGGCAACAACAGATGTTTCAGACCCAAACTTGCGCTCGACTTTGCCGGAACTTAAGCCCAAAGCTCGAGCTAAAACTGGAGCACTATGCGGCCCCATTGAGTTCTAATTGAGCATCGCCCGATTGGATACACACGCAGTCTGTGCATACAAATAGTTGAAGAGAGATGCGCAATCATCGCCGCTGCCCCATAGACTTGGACTCGAGCTTTTGCTCAAATTATTATGTGAGTGAAACTGGAGCTCACTCTCATAAAATTTTCCATCTATTGGAGTTTCCGTTATTATTATTATTGTTATTGTTATTATTGCCTGCCCGACTAGTGATGTTATTGGAGCTTTCTGCCTCGTAGTGCCAGTGAGGGCTGCAGTTGCCGCATCAGCTGACTCGAAATAAAACTCGAGCCACCAGATCAACCAGAACCAATCGGCGGCGGCGGCGACGGCGGCGACGGCACGAGCGGCTGGTTTAGTGCCTTAACTGGAATTCAACTAAACTTTAACCAAACTCCACTAAACTCAACTCAACTCAACTCTCGTGACTCATGACTGATGGCCGCCGTTTGTGCTATCATCATCTGGAGAGTAAAGTTTTCCCGAATCTTGGGTCCTGACAACAAAAGTCTAAACATTTGTTGGTCACACGTTGAGCGAGCGCATAGCGACGGCCGCCAAGTCGCTATGTGCTCGGCGCGTCTCTATGCGCCACAAAGACAGCGACCACCACCAAGAGGAAGAAGAGGAAGAAGAAGACGATTGACGAGAGAAGTGAGACGATAAGCGTCCACTTTGCGCTCGCCTCAAAACTCGGAACAAGACTGAGCTCGTGATATATGCGCCAAGTTCCGCTCTTATCTTTGGGCCACTTTGAGATTTTCCGCCAGCTACTTAAAGCTCAATAGACTCTGCGAGTGTGTCTATTAAAACTGGCCAAACGAGAGCTTTGGATGGACAAACGCAACGACAACGACAATGACTTGTCGTGGACTTCATTGTCGATTGTCTTCAATGAACGCCAAGTTGACGGATAGAAAAGCGAAAGTTGGACAGCTGAACATTGCAAATTTGCATTTATATTTGCATCGTTTTCGACGAACAGATGCGCGAGCAAGCGAAGTGTTTGGTTACCTCATGGTCTCGTCTGTTGGTCGCGTTCGGTCTTTAGTCTTTAGTCGTTAGTCTCTCGAGTTTAGTCTCTAGATGGTCAATGGATTTCTTGATACCAAAAAGACTCGGCCCACTAATCTGCTTGTGTCGCTCAAAAAACTCGCAGTGGCTCTCGCTCGTTATCATTTACAACTCGATTCCTTGGAATCTTCTGTTTTTCGTCGTCGTCGTTTAGTTTTCATCCGTCGTTTCGTTTTGCTTAGGCGAGTGGGCAAATTTGCTCAATTTTTACTCTGAAAAACTAGAACTTTGCGCTCCAAGCGCTCAAAATAGGAGAAAGTCAAAGTTTCCAACTTTAATGTTGTAGCTGCGTTCTGAATCCAGAAACGAACGCTCCGGGACGAGAAAAGAGAACTGATTTAATGCAACTCAAGCGACTAAACGAAGTCCAACTCCGAAGCCAGACGACTTTTCTCCCTCCTTTTTTCTCCATCTTCATCTAGCAGCACGATGATTTGTGTTTGTCTGTCTGTCTGTCTGTCTGTCTGTCTGTCTGTCTGTCTGTTTGTTTGTGTATTCAAACAAGAACTAGATCCGAAATCCCCATGCCAAAGGCCAACTTCTGACGCAATGGCCACCACGAAGCACCACGACGACGAGTCCAAATTCTCGTTCCTTGCTTTAGTTGGACTTTTACTCGTCTAGTTGCAGCCAAATCGGTGCACGCAATTGAAGGCGCCGCATGGGGAGGTTTAGCGGCTCGCGAATATCATATCATTATTGTCCATGTGTGTGTCAGTCTATCTATCTTTGTTTCTATGGCTGCGTTCGCGTTTGCGTTCGCATTTGCGTTCGCATCCAAATCCAAATCCGAATCCAAATCTGAGTCTGCAGCGATTCGAGCCTCTAATTGCAATTGCAGTAACGTTTCGCCGAGAGGTAGAGCCGGCAGCTATTGCCAGCGAGCAGAGCTCGTTTAGAATGTTTACTTAGCGAGGCGACAAAAGGAGGAGGCATCGGTGTTGTTGTTAGCAGCATTGGTGTTGGTGTTGCCGTTTAAGTTTGCGTTTGCGTTTGAGTTAGCTAGCTAGCTAATGATTAGCTTGGCTGAAATCCCGGAGGGAGCGCCCGAAATTAGCGCGCGAGGTGAAAATAAAAGACATATAGATATATATATAAATATAATTGTATGTGAATTCAAATTTCGCGCCTGGACGCACAGATGGCGCAACAAATGAGCACCACCTTCATTTGTAATCCTCTACAACACTCGGGGCTACAGGTAGATCTCGATTCAAAGTGTGCAGCAACAACAACGGCGGCCATGGTAAGTGCAAAAATTTCAACTCCAACTAGACGAGATTACCTCAGGCAACAAGTTTAGTTGCCCGCTTGCTTGCTTGCTCGCTCGCCGTTTACCTGCTCGCCTCTCCTTGTGCGCCATTCGTGGTTAGCCTCACTAAGCTCAAGCTAGAAGCTGGAAGCTGGAACATCATTAGCGCGTTTGCCTTTGCGTTTGCCTTCCTGCGTTGTCCGCCAGAGTGTAACATTTTAAGCACCGGACTTGAAACTCAAATTTCTCTTTGAAGTTGGAAAAACTTTCCAAAAATTTCACCTGTGAGCAGCGACCGCCGCAGGTACAGGCTTCCTCTGCGACTATTACCTGTTGTCATCGGTCGTCTCCGTCTCCAGCGCAGTCGTCGTCGTCGCCGTCCTCGTCACCGTCCGGTGATTTGTGAGCATGCGGCGGGAATTTGTCGCTTGTCGTGGTCGTCGACGTTAACGTTAACGTTAACGTGGTTGCGGCCGCAAACGGAAACCTGTCGACGTGTGTTCTCTCGATGGTGGGGCCAATGTGTTGCGCAATAAGATTACCGCGCAACTCAGGTAAATTCTCGCTGACTAGCGAACTCGGCGATCTTTAGCGGCTTCGGCTAGCTCAAGTTCGGTCTAACAAGTGGGAGCGACGATGCACTTGAGCAAGAGGCCTGAGTGCATCGGAAGCAGAGCCACCGAGCACATTGTTATCTGCTGGTCGTGGTGGTCGCTGTTGTTGTTTGGTTTTGCGAGGGAGAAGTGGACAACACACACACACACCGACCAACCAAACAAGCAAATCAAATAGTAACCGTGAAGTGGAATACCTGCCAAAAAGGAACCAACTAGTGGGCCTCTTAACCTTGAGGAAGGAAACCACTGGCCGCTGGTTGGCCACGGAACCACGCTAAGCAAAAATTTGCGTGTGGCCAGTTGATTCTAATGAAGCCGGTGAGCCGAAAGAGCGAGATGCACTGTTGCAGTGGCCTGGGGGAAGTCGCGCATTTTTGCAATTCCCAATCAGATTTTCCTTTCCATTGTACTCGTGTTCCATAGAGAATCGTGGGTAATCTTCATGTAAATGTGCGAGGGATACGCACTCAGTTTGCTTACTGTTAAGACAAGATATAAGAAGAAAACTTGCATACTTGATCAGAGGGAAGTGTAGGAGGAGGAGGAGGAGCAACAAGTGGCTGCTAACGCACGACCACAAAGCGAGTGGCGCGAACTCATAGGCCACTTGTTGCCGTGATTCTATCGTGAGGCGACAAAGTCGGAGTACAATCGACGTCACAGAGCCGGCCGCTTTTGCTCATCATGCGCCACATTAACTTGTTGGCTCGACGAGTTGCGTAATTGAAAATGATGAAAAAACTCTCAACTTGTGAGCGGAATGAGAAAAGATTCTCATTCCGGTTGGCGTTGCGTCATAGGAATAGGAATAGGAGTAGGAATAGGAATAGGAATAGAGATTATTAGAGTAGAAATTGGAATAAAAATTGAAATAGAACTGAAAAAAGATTGAGTGGCGCGTTAAATCCAATCCATCGCTTGAGTGGAGGACCAACTGGAGTGCTAAATGAGCAACTGAGTGAGGAATCTCTCTCTCTCTCTCTCTCTCTCTCTCTCTCTCTCGCTCTCTTTTCGACGCGGAATGAGGCGAGCAATTGGCCGGCACAATTCTAGCGCCATCCTCTCGCCTGATCATCGCGGCTCATCCAATTCTCATTCTCTCCCACTTGCCGACCTGTTCAACCTTTGGACTGCACATAAAGGCGACTTTGTTTGCAAAGAAAAAAACTTTCAAGAACGAGAGAAATCTTTTTTCTTCTTTACCTGCCGACCAAACCAACCAAACTACTGGACACACACAAACTCTTACGCAAGAGTTTTGCCCTGCCGAACGCTCGGCCAATGCTGCAGCTGAGCCAACATTGTGCTAGAGTTTGGTGGCGGAGGACCAGGAAAACAAAAGCCAATCTCAGCGGTCGGTGCAAATAAATAATAGACATTTCTCTGGATTTTGAGACACTCGCACAGGTGGTTGCAATGGTGCTTTGGATGAATCGAACAGTTGAAAACTGTTAGCTACCAGCGAGCGAGAGGCAAATAGATGCCTTGAAGATTGAGCCTCGACCAAAGGCTTTTCGTTTCGATTATTTGCTTTCCATTTAGTATATCTCCTTCTTCCATTACTAGAGAGAAAAAGAGAGAGAGCAGGCGGCTAAAATCCCTAAGGCTTCTCTCGCTTTTGAGATCCTCCTTTATGTTCCAACTCCAACAGGTGGAAGCTCAGGTTTAAGGTTAGCGCGAATCAGGCACAACCATTTCATCATCATCATCATCATCATCACCATCATCGGCGCCGTCGCCGTCGTCGCCATGCTTGAGCACTTGAAGCAGCCACAGCAACCACCTGATCAGCCGCAAGGTGATCGACAAGTTGCCGCGGATTGGGGCCGAATGTTGGCTTCCCAACAAACACTTTGTATTGAAGTTTAACCTTTTGCTTTAGTGTCTAACTTAAAGAGCGAGGGAGAAAACAACGATGACAAGGGAGGAGTTTGCTCGGCTTTCGGCAGTCGAATCAAATTTAAGAGCTTACGCCGCGCTTGTTGGGCTCAAAAGCGCAACGAGCTGACTTTTTCACCTGAAACGATCAATCCGCCTCCTCGCTTTTTGTGCCTCAGTTTCGCTTTTAGTTTTTTGATGCAAGCTAGCGAGTGTTTCTTTCTCTCTCTCTCTCTCTTTCTGTCTTTCTTTGGCTCCCACTCTCACCCACGAGCGAGAGAAACTTCAAACTTTTGTTGCGGCCGACTTGCCGACTGGCTAACTAAATGGAGGAAAGAATGCAAGCGGCCAACTGCACGATTGGCCGCCGAGTGTCGAGAGTAGACTCAATGAAACCTTTCTCCTTAGTTTGTTGGCCGCTGCAACGAGATTGAGTTGCAGTCGATGCTTGGTTTTAAATGCGACAGCTTTCGCATTTTTGAGCACAGAACAGAAAGAACGAGCGAACGAGTGGCAGCGGTAGTGGTAGTGGGAGGGGATTGAAATTCAAACTCAGCAACCAGCGCGCTGACTAATGATTTTCGAGAGATGATCCAATGCACAGGTAATAAACTTGTGTCGACCTGTCTGTTTGTCTGAATGCCTGTATCGCGCGCTGAGTGTGCTGCAGCCAGCCGCGGCCCACGACTACCTGTTCGGGTGAAACGTCGTTGCGTCACTTCTCGTTGGCTGCTCCCTCTCAGGTAACCGCTTGCAGGTGGGTGAGTGAGTGATGCTGCCTACCTGCCTGCCTGCCAACTACCTGGCGCTCGCCGGGGAAGACCCCGACGGAGATGATTACTCATCGTCGTCGTCGTGGTTCCCACTAGCTGCTAGAGTTTTGCCAAGTTTCTGGCTAAACTCCGTTTGTCCATTCAAATGTAGCCGCCGCCGCCGTTGCATCGCTATCCTCTCGCATGCAATAAAACGGTTTTGAGAGAAGCTGAAGTTGAAGTGGAAGCGAACGAGCGCATGAGTGACGCGGTCAACTGCGCCCTCGACGACCAGACTCGCAGGTTATCTTTCAAATTTCAAGAACATACTGCTAACATGAGGATGAGAACGAGGATGAGATAAGGGCTAGGGGAATCTCATTGCAGAAGGTCTCCTTTTTGTGGCCAAAGAGAGAGAGACTGGCCGAGTTAACGAGCAAAACTTTGCGTAACTCCAGTGGCCGACTGGCCGCTTGCCGCGGTGAAGCCAGAGGCCAAACGCGACACCGAAGCCGAGAGCCAATCGACTTTGGCTGACGTCGCCGTCGTCCGTCGTGTCAAATCGTATCGCTCGTGTGCTAAATGAGGCGCGCTCACTTTCCAATGAGCCAGTGTCGCCTGCTTTGGAGTTCCTCTGGATGGTTGGCCTGTTGGTTTGGTGGCGTTGAAAAAGAGCCTCTCTTTGGCAAGCGCTCGACTTATAGCTCACGCTGAGATTGATGGGCTCCAAAGAGTCTCATTTGGTGGCTGGTTATATAACTTTGGCCGGATACCAACGAGAGTTGCGGGCACTAGTTTCGACTGGCCGACTTGACGACTGGTTAAACATGAGCGACGCGAGAGTGGAGTCACTAGGTTCCTTTGAGGGTCGCTAGTGACCTGAGAGGCAAGACAAGGCAAGCGAGATGATGGGATGGAACGAGATGAGATGAGATGAGATGAGACTGACGGCGTCGGCGGCGCTTAAACGAAACAAGTCAAAGGATCGGCTAACGAAGCGAAAAAGTTTATATACTCGCTGGCGCAAATGAACTCGGCGGTTAGGCTTTCTTCTGGGCCAACAAGGAAAGGGTCGCAGTGGGAAGCTGGATATTGTTTTGTTTGATGGCTTTGAAGGGAGAGAAGAGAAGCTAGAGGTTCGCGCAATATTTGAGCGCTAGGTGTTTGTTGTGTGCTTGATTGGCGCCACTTCCGGTTGGCGTAAAAAATCAGCAAACGAGTACAGTTGTGCTGCTCGGTTTCAGTTGACTCACTGGCTGACTGGCTGAGTTACTGCGCCACTCTTTCCCGTTGCCACTTCCACTTGGAATACCAAACCAAACCAAACCGAACCGAATCGAACGCACCAGAGACACCACCAAAGGCACGAGCTATGACTCATCGGGTGTCGCCGGCGCTCGAGGTGCTCACGTCGGCTGCTTCGGGGCGCCGCTATCGGCGGCCAAGCCAATTCATTTCATTCATTCAACCGCTCGCTCCCTCGTTTGCCACTGTGTTGCCCGAGTGATCCTCGTGAGCAACAGCAGCAGCAGCAGCGGCGGCGACGACGACGACGACGACGACGACGACGACGATGGCAGCCAAGTTTCTCTCGCTCGATCCCGAAAGCGGGAACCCAAGAGGGACCAGCCGATCGGAGGAGCAACAGACGCCACGCGAGCCGATGATTGCGCAACTCTCGTCGCTGATTGCTCCACTTCGGCTCGCCGACTTTCTTCAGTCCGAATCCTCCGACCAGAGGATTCGAATTTTCTCCCGGCTGCGCGAGAGGAAATTGCATTACAAGACTTGGATTTCTCCTAAATCCTGCCCGACCGACCGACCGACCGACTGGCTGGCTGGCTGGCTGCCTGTCGACTCTCAGTCGGCCGCCGATTTCATGGGAGCCGAGCGGCGGAGGCGGAGGCCACGCTGACTGCGGCCACATCGGCGAGCCAACGCCGCGGGCGCAACCTACCATCAGACGGCCAGTTGGCCAGATGCAAGCGCGGGCGCCACGCAAAGGAAGAGGCGTGCAATCCAATGCATGTTTCCCAAGTTGCTTGCTCCCAACTCGGGCTTATATGTACCGAGAGCAAACCACTCCGGCACACAGAGTGCCACGGCAAAGTTAACCTTCATCAGCAGCATCATCATCGTGAACCGATGCCATTGCGCTGGCCGCCCCGACTGGCAAATCCGCGGGCCGTCGTCCGGTTGCCTGGCTGGCTGGCGTCTAGCTGCAACTTGAAGCTCGCTGGCTCCTCTATGAGGTAACAATTTAATGCCGTTTCAGTTTGGGGGCTGTTGCTATGGCGGCCGTGGAGGCTTTTGAACCGCGAGCTGGCCGCGCACGGTTCACCAGCAACAGCCCCCAACCACCTGGCTGGCTGGTCAGCAACCACTTGCTATGCAGTGGGTAGTACACAGAGAAAGAGAGGGAGAGAGAGGGAAACACAGGTAGGTAGACGGAGGAGAAGCTGGTAGAGAAAGAGAAAGAGCAACAGCGGCGACGCTGCTGCTGACTTGGCAGCGAGAGACAGAGAGAGAGAGAGAGAGAGCGCAACAGCAGCGGCGCCGCCGCTGTTGCTCACTTGGCAGAAAAAGAGCAACAGCGGCGGCGCCGTGGCCGCAGCCGCTGACGCTGCCAACAGCGCAACGCCAAGAGAACGAGCGCCGTCTTCTTTTCTCAATTGCGCGAGTCAGAGTGCAAAATCTAGTGCGAGCAAATGATGTTGGCGAGCGTCAAAATCTATCCGCGAGAGTTGATGGTTGATTCCTATTTGGAAGAGTTCGAAACTAAATTTAAATGAGTGCAACATATATTCGGAATATATAAGATATATATATATATATATATAATATATAATATAAAAATTGCAACAGCATCATGATCGGGGCGCAAAATTAGATGGAGGTCGTGGTGTCAATGAATCAAGTTACGAATGACACTCAAGATTGAAACAAACACGACGCTCGAGATTGAAGCAAAAATGCCAATCAAGATTGAAACACAATTGCCAATCAAGATTGAACCACGAAAGCCAATCAAGATCAAGACACCAATGCCAGTCAATTGCAGTTAATCGCTCTCCAGTAGCTATGTTGATCCTGAACAGTATAGACAAAATGACCGGCTCACCATTCTGCTACGATGTCCTGTTCGACGACGGACCGGATATTGTGTTCCACGATTGCATGTGGTCAGGTATTTGCACGTGCTCAATGCAATTCCTCCACCACCAACTCCAATTATCATCGTTATCAAATCCAGTTTCGCTAGAGCAAAGCAATGGCAACGTCAACATTAGAACCGAGGCGAGTGTAGAGAGAAGTGTTTTAGTTGATAGCAATAGTGGTGCCAATATACAGCAGCAGCAGCAGCAACAACAACAACAACACCAACACCAACACCAACACCAACAACAGCAACAACAACACCAACATCAGCAACAACAACAACAACAACAACATAAAACTCAAATTACCCCAATCGGCATCACGGTAACCACAGTGAATCCGTTGCCAGCGCCTCTGTCAAATTCATCCACCTCAGCAACGAATCCTACCACAATCACCACAAGCAAAATTATACAGACAGTTAGCTTGCCAAACACCAACGGCAACGACATCATCTCCGCCTCCACGTTACAGCCGCAACAACAACATCAACATCAACATCAACAACAGGAACAGCAACAGCAACAACATTTGCAACAACAACAAGTGCAACAACAACAACAGCAACCACAACTGCAACTGCAACCACAACAGCAACAACTGCAACCACAACAACCACAACAACTACAACAACAGAAACACCTACACCAACAACAGAAACACCAACAGAAACCACTACAAACAAACCAACAAAATGCAACGCCAACCAACACCACAGCCACTTCTACTCCCATAAGCAGCGGCAAGCGCCGCAACCACCGGTGCCCGTTCGAGGGTTGTAAAAAGATCTACACTAAGTCATCGCATTTAAAAGCGCACCTACGAACGCATACAGGTAAATCACTCGATCTCTTTCTTCAAAACTTTTTCTCCTCCCTTGTCCCCTCTTTACTCTCGCGAAGACTAACCGGAAATTCCACGTGATCGACACAATTAAAATAAATAAATAAAAAAACAACAGGTGAAAAGCCCTACATATGCACATGGCCCGACTGCACGTGGAGCTTTGCTCGATCGGACGAGCTAACGCGACATTTCAGGAAACACACGGGATCAAAGCCATTTAAATGCAACCATTGCGAAAAGTGCTTCTCGCGCTCGGATCATCTCGCGCTACACATGCGTCGGCACCAAATGGAACAGCAGCAAGTGCAGCAGCAGCAGCAGCAGCAGCAGCAGCAGCAGCAGCAACAGCAGCAACAGCAAACGCAATCTAGCGACAGCGAGACCAATGGCAACGGCGGCGGCTGCGGCACCACCGCTACCACCGCCACCGCCGCCGCCACCACTACCACTACCACCAGCAACGAGCAGTCTGCAAACCTGAACCAGCTGCATCAACAGCAATCGCAGTTGGCGGACGCACTAGCAGCGGGGAAGCAGCCAGTCGGAGTTACAAGGCTGCCAGCCACAACAACAGCAACACCGACTACCTGCTAGACGAAACCAGAGGAGACGGGACCAAGTGGGCGAGAAGGAAGACGCGCGTCTAGAGAGCAGCTGAATTGACAGCTCGCTATTGTTAGCTCAACTTACTAACCGACTAAATCTCGAGGGCTTACGCATTTAATGGTTCCGTCGTTGCCATTGCCGTTGCCATTGCCTTTATCGCTGCGGTTGCCTTTGCGATTGCCTCTGCCTTTGCCTCTGCCTTTTCCTCTGCCTCTGCCTTTTCCTTTGCCGCCCGGCGGTAGTCCACAGGTTGGTTGCCTGGCTGCCTATTAGCCGCCACTAGCTTGGTGGAGCCGCCGGCCTTGCGACTCAATCGAAAGTGGAGAAGCCAAGAAGCTCGTGTCAGCCAAGAGAAAACTTTCTATCGCTAAAATCTAAATACAAACTAAATTTTGAAAGTAAATGAATCGAGGCTTCGACTTGAATTGCCGGCAAAACTAAGCGGACTTTTCGCAGTCATAAAACAATTCATAAACGACGACCACGACCACGACCACGATTGTTGTTTGAGTTGTCGCCGTTGCTGTTGCTGTTGCTTAGGGAAACAAAACACTCTTTTAGATTGCGCCATAGAGAAACTCGAGAGTCGACTTCCCTTTTTCGGCTCGCAAGCTCATGTAAAACTCATAGACCATTTGTTAGCTTTGTGATGAAAGTTTGCGCGCGCCCAACTGCAATTTGGCGTCCAATTTAGTCTCACTTGAAAGAAGCAAGCCAACAACGGTAGCATTGATCCTAAAACCAATTGGAGGGCTTCAATTGACACTTTTCCATCCGCCCGCCTAATGCAATAATATATCTAATAACATATAAAACTCGGCCAAGCCAGTTGAAGTCTGCGCGCTAGAGTGCGCATATAAAAATTTTGGATTCAACGGGACGAGGGCAAATTATATGAGGCAAAAGAATGACAAAGACAGAGATAGAGACAGAGACGATGATGGGATGAGTGTGAGTGGAAGTAAAAGTGGAAGCGGAAGCTGAGAGGCAAATAAAATAAACTAAAACAAGGAACCGCCATTCGCTCATATCTGTCGTCGGCCAGTTTATCTGGTGCCTTTAGTGTGCTTATACTTTTGTACTCTGGTTAACTCCACGACCAGCGCCACCACGAGGCAACTTTGTACTTTGTATCAAATGCAGCGCAAATAAAGCGGCAAACTCGCAGCAACTACTTTGGCTCGCTCATTTAATTCAGTCACTCAGTCTGGTTATTGTCCCGTTCGTTTTGGTTTAGTTCGGTTTGGTGTAGTTGTGGTTGCGGCGCAACTTTGCCGACCGTAACACAAATTAGACGAGACTTTGTGTGCGAGCCTGTTGGTTGCTACAATAACAAATATATACACTTACACGCCAGATAGATGGAGAGAGAGAGAGAGAGAGAGATCCAACTCCGAAGCGGACGAAACAAAACAAAACAAAACTCTGTCGAAATAAACTGAGCTCAACTAAACTGCCTAGAGGTGAACTCGCAATGGTTATAGCATAGAATAGTAAGGTCTAGTATGGTAGACGAGAGACGAACGAGGCAATTACATTCCAAATGATAGCCGCACCACTCTTTATACGAAACATGGTTACGCACAAACACTCACACAAGCCGGCGACCGGACGCGTCGCTCGAATTTGGCTCCATTTCGCACACTCATGCACATGCACTCACATGCACACCAACGCACATGATTGAACGCAATAGAAGTTTTACTGCCGCAAGTCGCTATGCGCGCCTCCAAACGTCGCTATGCGCACCCACCGAACCCACCGCCACATCCGGCGAACCTCAAGTTTTGCCCCGACGGCCTGTCCCTCGTTTGCCAACCTTGCCCACACAAAACTGACAAACTGGCCACTCAACTCTATTGCTGGATGTTGATCGCAACAATGAGGCCGATTTCAACAATGGCCACGAGAAAAGAGTTGACTTGATGACGAGTTAAATGGCGCGCGCTGAACTAGCTTTTGCTGAGCTAGCGCCGCGACTCGTCGTCTGGAAAACGACGACCACTACAACGAGTTGTCTTGTGTCCTTTGTCGTCGCTTTTGCCTGTGCCTTTGCTTTTGCTCTTTCTGTTTCTGTTGCTGTTTCTGTTGCTGTTGCTCAGATTAAATGGCACCGACGAGAGCTCAAGTCTTTTGGTGGGCATAAAATTTGTGTCCACCGGGCAGAATAAAAGAGAGCCAATGAAATCAAATCCACTTCTCTACTCTCGTCGTCTTTACTCGTTGCCTCCCTTCTCTCTACATGTTTCCATAAAACCACGACTAGCTAACGGGCACAAGGTCAGTAAAACTCTGCGGCTCTATGGAACCAAGCCAATAAGGTCAACACAACTTAACGTAAGGGAATGGAACGGAACGGATGGTTGCAGTTAGCTATTAGCTTGTGTCTGTCGCCATTAGCACTGTTGCCAATGCAATTGCTGCTGCCATTTCTACTTTTGCCTTCGTATGTCGCCAACCAAAGTAGCGGTACTTGCTCAATTTATTGTGGTTGTTTGTGTCCAAGTAGAGGAGTTGGCTCTCTGTGTTTGTCTATCTATCCATCTATTCCTCCGTCTATCTAGTTTTCTGCACTTCGAATCCAGAGCTAAATCTCGAGCTGGAACTTGATGTTGCAATTTGGATGCTCAACAGTCTCGTCTCTTGGTTCTGGACCAAATTTTATGTAGTTGATGATTTGAGTTATCTCCTCGCTAGCCAACTGCGGCATCCTTCCCATTCATTCAACCCATTGAGTCCGAAATTAATGCGAAACATGAGCAACCGTTGGCTAGTCTGAGGCAAGAGCATGATACATAGCTCGTCAGCACAGCGAGAGACGTCACCGGTTAGTTTGCCAGCACTGCGGAATTTCTTCGCCATTTACTGACAAATTGTATCTAAAGAAAATTTGAGTGATAGAGAGAAAGAGAGAATGTTGTTATTGATGTTGCCACTAAAAGAGTCGCCGAGTTACGAGCCTACTAGACTCAAATATAAAGATTAACTTTCCATGTCTCGATGTCGACGAGGCGACGAGAGTTGTGTTTTTATAGCCTCGCATCGCAATCCAAACTCTCGGCAAGAAGCAGAACAAATCTCCTCGTTCGCTTCACAGTCACAAAAAAGCAGTAGCTATGGTAGTTGTTGTTGATGCTACTCTATTTTAGATTTTACATGCTGCTCTGCCATTCCATTGAGTTATAGTTTATGGTTGTAACAACTAAACTTTGAGAGTCAAATTTATTGCTAGGTGGTGAGAGCTAGGCGCCAGGCCAAAGGGTAGTGCCAGAGTCTCGCTTGATTGAGGCTCCGAGAAGCTTAAAACGCAATCGATGAATGAGAGGCTAAAAATCTAGCTCGACGTTCAAAAAGTAATCTCATCACTAACAACGACCACGACGACGACAGATCGTGAGAGGGGAAGCGGGAAGCCGAGACGATGAAATAGACAAGCAATGAATCTGGTGAAATGGTGAGACAGTGAGAAAGAAAACAGTGGAACAGCAACAGTAATCCTCTTTTCTCGGCTCAGATGGATGAGCCAAGTGAGCAACGAAACCTCGAGGTGGTGGCCTAGTAGCGCTGAGGGTGTAATTTAACAACCTAATTTAGCATGACTGTTTCCCTTTCATTGACGAGTGTGTCGAGTCGAATCGCCGGCGTCGTGGTTACTCTTCTCGCTCTCTCTTTTACCATCACTAGCAACACAAGCAGAATGTAGTTATGTTTTAGTCGTCGGCGGCGGCGTGGTCGTCGTTGCAGTCGATTGGCAAAACTAGACGGGGCCAAAAAGAGTAGCTTCCAATGGTAGCAACTCAAGCGCGCGACATCATGGCGTCGAGTTACGCAACCATCAGAATGACAACCGCTCCCCCTACTTGTCACTAGCCACCGTGACTAACTGGCTAACCGACCGACCGACCGACCGACCGACCAACCGACCGACTGACTGACTGACTTGCGATTATGGTGATCGGCGATGCATGATTCCTCCGCGAGTTTAGTCGTGGTCGTCGTCGGCGTCATCTAGCCGAGTTGTCGGCGACGACGGCTATAGCTAGTGATGGCATGTCGATCGAAAGTTGAGGAGACAACAACCTCTAGTTCCAGGGAAATGGAAGCTGTAGTTGTCAGCGCCGATAAATGAGTGAGAGAGTTTTGAGTCATTTGGTTACAATTACTTAAGTTGGACTTTTTGACTGACTAACTCAATAACTGGCTAACTCTAGATCTAAAGTCGATGATAGTTTACTCTCGGAGTGATAAAGACGAGACTACTGTGACACGGCAACAGCAACCGCTACCGCCTCCACTTTAACGCGATTCACTTGGCCCATTTCCGGCCATTCAATTTTTACATCGTCTCCACTTCCGCTGATTCTCTCGTTGATTCTCTCCGCTCAAGATCCGCTGGTGACATTTTGGCGAGTGCTGGGGGAAAAAGACGTAAAATAACAATACTAGTATCAGCCAAAATCTAAATGGTTGCTATTCCGAGCTAAATAAAATAAGTCTTATGCGGATCTAGCGACTGCACGCTTCTCTGGCTGGCCTAACGTATGAAAGGTACCTAGTGGTAAAGTTCTAGCGTTGAGCATGAGACAACACCAACAACAGAGCCTAATGCGCACAATTAAGTTCCACTTGGCTTCAGCTTTCTACTAAACTCGACTCAACTTCATTGACGATGATGATGATAAGCATCGACAAATTAGATAACTCAGATTAAATGAGAGTCCATTCACGAGTTCATTCGCAGTCAACAGGATCCTGTTCGAACGGTATGAGTTTCTGTGTTCGGTTGTTGTCGTCGCTGTTGGTGCGGTTTCAATTGCTTTAGTCCAATCCAATCCTCTAACCATAACCATTTGCCATAAGCCAGATGACAGATTGAGATAAGGCGCAGGATGTGGGGTCACAACATGGGAGAGTCGATCAGTCAAGTTGAACTTGCCTCTACATCACGCGGTTAGTTGCTGCTACTATTTATGTCTATGCAGTAACCACAATAACGTCGACGACCAGAGGAAGTTCATATGGTTACAGAGAGATTGGGACTAGAGATAACGACAATCTCATCGCTCATTGCACGCGAGTCACAATGGTTATTTGTCACAGGGGCCAGTGAGATAGCATTAGGCAACCCTCTGGTGATCAGACACCGTGACCACAGGAGGGTTGGCTGACCGCTTAGGTAAAGTTCAAGATGGAAGTAGATAACCACCAGAGGCGAGACATGCGAGACAGAGAGAGAAGTATCATGTTCCCACGGTTTTGTTTTCGAAACAATTGATTAAATTATAATTTTATAACAAAATGATTTTGGCTGCATTTGGAATGGTGGACAGTTTCATTTGTCCTCTTGCATCTTGTTGCCTGTCTTTAGCAAAGTGCTGCAGGTGGCTGGATAATCAACGGACAGTTTGCCGAGAAAGGCTTCGGTTGCATTTTGGATGCTGGCCTTGCGGTCGGCGTAGGTGGAGAGATCTTCAAGGTTATAGTGGTGCAAATTGGTTGCTTTTGTGTAGAAGGCAATTTCTTTCTTGCTAAAATCCCGCATTGGTCGGAGTAGGGAAATAGTAGAGCGAGGATCACAGAAATTTACAGTGGAGTGGACTGTAGAACCCTCGCCGAGAATAACATTGACTAGTAGATCGTTGGCCAATTGAGTTGAGCTACTTCCTGAGAAGACAAACTTGAACTTATCGTTGTTGTCTTTGATGGACTTATTAATGTCGCTAGAAACTTCCTTTATCAACTGAACAGTTTGGTCTTGTACCAACTTTTGTTGGATCGTTAGGTCCCAGTCTCCAAGTCTTTCGTGCATCAAGTTGAAAGCTTCCTGATCGGTAAGAAGGTGGCTTGAGTCCATAGTTTTGTCATGTTGGTATCGTTGAAATAAGGACCTATTCGATTGATTGCCTATTCGAGTTACCATTTCAATGGTTGACCAATAGATGGGCCAATTTGGATATTTACGCTGAGCGTCCTGAAGAATTTCAAGCAGCTTATTCTCCCGATAACCATTGAGTTTGTGAAAGTCCTTCTCGAGGACTGATTGCATGTCGATATGAAGAATAGAAGGACGAAACTTCTGCTCTCGCCTCAGTTCACTTTCCATGCTCTTTTTAAGCAGGTCCAGCAGGACGGAACTGGACATACCGCCGGAGTAGGCGACCAGGATGGCATCATTATTCCGCAGTAGATTTGACTTACCAATTGTCGATCTGATTTTCTTATTGCATGATTGTAGGAAACAGTCCTTACATTCAAGATGAACCTTGTCTAATACTATGAATGGTTTGGAATCACACCGTCTGCAGGCCTGAGAGTCAAGGCTTACTTTAGACAGCTCCTCGTCGCAATCACATGATGTAGAGCACATGATTGCTCGGTAGTTGAGATCTGTCTATCTGTCTAGTATTCGAGTTGGTTTTAATTTCATGAATGTGGGTTAGTATTTGTAGCTAGAAAGTCGGGTCTTAGCTCAAAGATGTTGAAATCAGGTTTAAACAGTCAGGAGCAATAAATTGCAGCCGAAGAAATTTGTTTTCATTTGGTAATCAACCGGTAATTCCTTTTTTCATCATTCTAAACCTGATTTCTATTTTAGTAGCCTAATTGTATCATTCTGTTATACTTACATTATATTTGGGCGCTGGGATAAGATGAAAGGGGACATATTCTTGCATTAAAGTTGCAAATCGACATGATGAAGGATCCGTTGGTAACAAATCCTTGATTGGGACCATGCGTTAGCCGGTATTTATACTAAAAGCTTTTTCCACGCCATGCCGCATGCTTTCGCTTTCCTGTAAACCTTTATAACGCGACATCCAATGCCAATCAAGCGCATGGATGTTCTAAAAGTGAGCTTCAACTATTAGTTCCTCCATAATCCGCAAGGGGCGCTCCGCAACACCTTGCTCACTGGCACTTGTGTGGAGTTATGTTCATCTTTGTTGCTCACTCAAAAGCATTAGCGCGAAAAACGACGCCCCCAAACCCGCTAGGTTTTGAGGGCTTAACCTGGCATCGGTAAACCAAAGATTCGATGAATGATCGAATTTCAAATTACCTGCCAACGTTCAGGAGGCATATTATGTGAATGTCACTCAACCAATCAGCATTCAGCCAAAAGTAAGCCATCGAATAACTGCACGAGTTTTGCATAGCCGGTCTTTGCGGCCCAAGTTTACTGCACCCAATGCAAGAAGCACACAAAGTGATAGAGGGAAAGGTCCCCAGTCGTAGGCGCGCCAGTAACGGGAACGTGCAAAGAGATCCCCATAGGCGCTGCAGCCCCTAGTGCTTCACGCTGTAATAACAACAACTACTCCTACGACGACGACGACGAAATGCCCATGTCCACCATTGCTATTGGTTGTAGGAGATCATACTAATATATTCAGTGCGTTTTCAAGGCAAATGGTGCACCTGCCAATAAATTATTATTATCATTGCTACTGCCACAATCCAAGTGCAAATACCGCCATCACTCTCGCTCAACATAGCTCACCAACAATCAAACATAGTGAAACGGAGCAGATAGATAGCGGGCCATTCTCACCGGCTTCAGGATTTGTGATGGTAGAGGCAATAGTACAACAGCTAGGCAAATCATCATGTGTTATGAGGTATACAAGTAGTTATGAGTTTTAGCGATTAATTTGTTAGATATTGGAAAAAGAAGTGTGATATATTTGCACGAAAGTTTTTACCGCTATCTCAGGCTTAGAATAATAGGCCAATGAGACGACGAAAATAGAGGACCTTGTTGCAGAAAGATATCTTATAATCCATATTCAAATATTCCAAACATTAAACTTGAGATCACTAGAATGTGAACCAAACTTCTCTCGAACGGAGCCCGGTTATTATTGTTGTAACCATGTCATAATGTTGGCCACTAGATTAGATAGACTGACTCAGTCCGTTTTAAAAACCTAATGTGATGATTGAACAACTTAATTAATTAAGAGCAACACCATTTTTATTATTATTATTATCTCCAATCAACAAATACCATAACTGTCCCATAAGATTATTCATGATAACACATGACGAGATATTCCTAGCAACACCGCATATGTACCTCTCAACTTATTAACATATCGGTTCATCATATTCACTTGTCAATATTAACGCAACAAACTATAATGTATTAAGAGGCAACTAATACTACCACTACCACTACTACCCAAACCATTGATAATACCCGAACCCACCGCCCTAAAACCAAGACTGAAACCAGGACATTCTTAAAATTTCACATTCTATAAGTGAGTCAGTATTGTTTATATTTACACAAATCTCAGTTACCTGACATTCAACTCAATCACAAATCAACAGATTCATATATTCCATGATAAACCAAGCATATCAAAACATAATTAATAGAACGCGAGATAGCGCTCAGGCGCTAAGGTCCAAATTTTCAAAATGGATGAGAACAATAATAGCAACAGTGAAAGCAAAAAGCTTAAAATTATGTTTTTCTATCCTAACTCTGGTCCAATTGAACTCGAACCATCTTGTGATGGTCTCAAGTATGTAGAGCAACTAGTTTATCGAGTACTCAACGACCATAAGGTAGGCCCAGTCTATAGCGCACTGTTTGCATTGAAACATGTCAAATGGCAACTATGGCTGCCACCAAATCACAGGATCAAGGATTTGCTCAATAGAAAGAGAAGAGATGATAGTGAAACCGTGCTTGAGCTTCGAATTAGATTCAGGCCCTCAATCTTATCCAACATGAGAATTAGAGATATGAATGCTTTTGAGGTTATGTTTGCTCAAATCCGCTATGACTTTATACATACCAAATTCAATGATGAAAAGAAGGACTTTGTTTTATTGGATCCGGATGTACTTGGTCTAATAGCTCATGATCTCATAATACATTCACTACAACATCAACTAAACGTTGACGAGCTCTTCGAAAGAATCAATCCGAATGAATTTATTCCCCACAAAGCAGCCAAGATGCAACGTAGACTATTGTTTAAAATGAAAGAAAAGTTTCAACTTAGAAGGTCTGTCGAGATCGGACTCGAGAAGTTCAAATCACTCGACGATGTGCCCACTGTTAAGCTAGGATTCATGAAACTATTTCTCGAAGAAGTTTGCCGAGATTATTGCTCAGAAACTTATAATGTTAGGTGTAATGATACATCAGAGAAACCTATACCATTGACTCTAAAAATTAGCTATCAGTTGACAGAACATGAGACAAATTGTATCATACTTAGCCAATTGATAACCGAGGACAAGTCCAAGTTAAAAGATCACCATGATTGGAACAAGATTTGTGATATCTTCTCAATCGATAACGTTACATTCTTACGTGATAAATGCATCGAGATAAGTAGGTCCAATGATATTCCATTTAGAGCTTCATTCGAATCTGATGCTCATGCGAAGTCGTTCTTGTCATCAATCAATGGATACTTTAGACTGATGAGAAAGTGGCACTTTAATGTTTGCCGTGATGTAATAAGTCCAGATTTGGAGTATCTCAGATCAATCAACTGCCATGGACCGATTGGGATCGAAAACTCTCGCATCAAGCTGATGGACTCGAGACAGTCAGGAGACTTTCTCGTCAGAAGGAGTATGGAAAATTTGGATCGATATCATATTGATGTCCTGCTTCAACCAACTAACTCGAAACTTTGCATAACTTTGAAACACGATTCAATCGATAAAACATTCAGAGTAGTCGATCATGAGGTAACTAATGGTAAGGATATCGATGTCCTGATTGATCGAGATACAATCTATCCAAATTTGAAGAATCTCATCAAAGACATTCAAATAATTTTAGATAAGCAAAATCGAAAGGCGCAACCTCCTTTACAACTTAAAAAATGGATAACTCCCACGGAGTTCGATGACTATCCAACCCTACTATTATCACTATCTTTAAGCAAACTGCGCACACTTATGAACAGGATATTGAAAACCAACTCGATTTTCCTAGATGATCTACCCAAGTTCATTCCGGAAGACATAATCCATTATGAAAATCGACAACCGATAAGAAGTGGGAACAAGCACCAAGTCGCTTTCGGTAGGCTAGCCGGCAAAGAATCTCGTGTGATTATCAAAAAGTACATTGGTTCTATGCCATTCAAAGTGACTGACGGAGAGATTATGTTTTTGTCTGGATACAAAGGTAAGAGTAAGTCTGATAGAGCTAATCAACCTCAGGGACCACAAATTCAGCTTATTGAATGGATATTTGTTAAAGGACCTTGCTTTGCCGAGACTATTGGATCAATAGCACCCAACAATGCTCTAGTCCAAGAGTATCTTCCTCTAGGTCCATTAGATATATTCTTGCAGTCGGAGGAGAACATTAGCGAAGTCTTGCGGATTTCAGTGGCTTGCCAACTATCTAGCGCCCTATTATACCTAATGGACCAAAGAATCTGTCATGGCAAAATCAGATGCCGCAATCTCTACATCAAAAGCTTTCAGCCATTTTCAGTCAGGATAACGGACCCCTTAGGTACAATAAACAAAGACAAAGACCAGGCTTTCTTGGCTCCCGAGTACGCTAGTGCGGCCATGGATGGGCTTATCGAGTTGCCAAGCTACGACTGCTCGATCGACGTTTGGGCTTCAGGTACTACCATGTGGCAAGTTTACAGCGATGGATATCCTCCACCATTCGGAGTGTTCGCCAATACTCTCATTAAGCCTCTAAAGTGTCCCGAGTCAATTTGGTCAATCATTGAAACCTGTTGGACCATTAACCCATCACTCAGGGCGACACCGCAGAGTTTACATCGAGATTTCAATGACGCAGTTGCTAGACAAAAGCTGGCCCATGCATATGACTATATATGCCCCGAGGACGCTACTCAACCACAAACCCCCGATCCATCGGGCAAACCAAGTATCAACAATAACGCAACTGATGCAAACTCTGTAACTATCAGCAGCGAAGGTAATGGATATGGTCGATATAGTGATACTAATAGCGGCTCAGATATTACTCTTATATACCAGAGGAAAAATCGGTCGAATAATTGTGGCACGAACAATGTTGTGTCAAACTTGACTCCCAACCAAAATCAGAATGGTAATTGCGCGTATTCGAATTTGCAAAAGAAGTCCACATTCCTAAGGAAGTGGGAACAATTCAAGACGACATTCTCGAAACCAGTCAGTGAAAACCATCATAGTGATATCGTCGAGGCTCCCGATGATGCTGGATCCGTGTCCAATCTATCCATTTGCTCATCTGGGTCTGAGTATACTGACATCACTGACTTACCCTATGGCTCTAGTGACATTTCACGTCAAGTTGAGCGTTACATTTGGCAGGTCGACTCAAATCAACTCAGACTGGGACCAGAAATTGGTCGTGGTTCTGGCGGTCGGGTTGTCAAGGGAGTCTTGACAGATAAAGAGGGAAAAGATCAGGTGGTTGCAGTCAAGTGCATTAACACAGATACAGGAAGCACCTTGATGCAAGATGACCTGAGGAATGAGTTTTGGATATTGAAGAATTTGAAGCATCCAAACATTATAGAGACTTATGGAATTGCGAACAAAACTCACATGGTACTGGTTGTCGAGCTGATGCCTCTAGGTGGTTTGGCAGATCAGCTGAAAAACTCACGAGGTAACCATTTGCACAGTTTTCCGTTACGTAAATATGCATTGGATATAGCTCGAGGTATGGATTACCTGGAAAGTATGCGTATTGTACATAGAGACTTAGCTTTGAGAAACATTCTAGTCAAGAGTCATGATGAAGTTAAAATTTGCGATTTTGGTTTAGCTAGACGATTGAAGCCAAATGAAGACTATTACACGACCAAAACTGATCGAGCACTACCCTTGAAGTGGTACGCCCCAGAGACTCTGGCTGATTGGACCTTCAGTCACAAATCAGACGTTTGGAGTTATGGTGTTGTCCTTTGGGAAATCTATAGCGGAGGCTCTGAACCATACTACTCAGGTAGTTTTGCTCAATTAAAAGAGACACTCAAGCATGAACGTTTAATGAAGCCAACCGGGTGTCCGGATGATATGTACCAATTAATGCTCGCCTGCTGGGCATACAATCCCGCTGACCGTTACTCGTTCAAACAAATTTGTAACATACTAAACAAGGATCATTGTTACGGTGAACCTTCACAACAATTCCACCAACAACCACGACAGCAGCACCAACATTTGCCGCAACCATCACCTCAAAGTCCTTGCTTAACCGCAAACAATCATACAGTTACCACAACCAATGGATCGCCATTCAAAATGCCCACCAAAGATGTTTATCAAATCAATGATAACAGAATATCAAGCTCAAATGGTTTATTCAATGGCAGATAGATTAATAAGCTAACCAAAATGATAAAATTAACACTAAAAGCCTATTTACGTTTACAGATTTTTCACCTTGAAACCGATTTGGCTAATAGATTTCCTATTCAACATTAATACAACTTTCAATTTTAGTTGCTGTTAAGTGCATCATCAGGATGCAGCCACCTGTTTGCTTAGCAACTTTGGCTCAAATGATTCGTCAGATTGTTGCCATGGAGTTTCAGATTTTGCTTTCTTTTAATCAAGTCTAGAGGTATAAAAGCCTTTGATTTAGATCATAAATCAACAATCTAACTCGAATGTCTGAAACAAACGACAAACATCTCGGTCGAATCCAATACTATAGATTAATTTACAAGACAAGATACAAAAACCCCAAGACATTAGCAAGATGCACGGATCAGCTCCGAATGTTTTCAAAATGACGCTCATCTTGGGAGCCATTGCAATGTTTATGGTTATCTCAAATGTCCAGCCAGTTGAGGGAATCTTCTTCTTGGATCTTCTTTGTGCCACAAGGATTCAAGAATTGGAGAAGCAAGTTGCTAAACTGGTTGCTCTGCAGCAATCATCAACCACCCAGTCGACTACGCCAGTCCCAGCGGGTTAGATAAATAGATAGAGACACATCATTATGATGGACTAAGATATTGACTTTCTAAACGATTATGGTTTTTACTGTGGGGTATATTGTGTGGTTGTTATTGAAAGAGAATTGGCCACTGAATAAACTAACAACTACAGTGCCTCTCAAAACTCATCAAGATCGTGGCCAGTTTTGAGAGACACTGTAAATATCAACAAGTTTCTGATAAAACTAATAATTGTTTTTCTCCGATCCCTCTACATGCTTCTTCTATTGTTCTTCTGATCTTCAATATCGTTATTGTTGCTCTTTCCATACTTTTCAATGGAACTCACCAGTCGCTTGAATGTTCCAGCCACCTGTTGAATGTCTACAAACGGACTTAGCTGACTCATGATCGAGTCGGCTAATGCAACAAATTCAGAGGCGTGCTTCTGATCGTCCTTGCTATTCATTTGCTCAAAAATGGCCAGTCTCTTGCGTCTACCATTGACTGTGGTGGTGGCTCCACCGGCAGCTGTGCTTCCCTGAGCTGGGTTTGTCAAGCTCAACGTTCCCGAGCCAGAGAAATTGCCCATGAGCGCCAAGTAGATTAAAAAGAATGGCGCACCTAAAATGATGGCTCCAATGGCAATGGCAACAACGGTACAAATTATCTCGCCAATAGTAAAGCCGCCCGTCCAATGACTCAGGGCAGTGGATGCGCTCGACATAAGTCCCGAGCTTGGCATCGACGATGCTGCGGCCCAGTGTTGCGAGGGTGACATCGAGCCAACAAAGGCGCGATCAAAGTAACCCGGTGGCGGCGAGTGTCTCTCGAATGATGGGTAACCCGCGCCAGCTAAACTCGACGAGCTAATGGGTGACTTGTAGTAGCTTGGTGGTTGGTAGTAGTGATGGTGTCCCGGAGGCGAGCTGACGCCGCCACCTGAGTAGCTAGCCTCGTTTGTACTTGGCGACATGAAGCTTGCATAATAACTGGCCGAATGCTGGGGCGAGCTAACCACTGGACTGCCGGCTGGCGAGCTGGACACACTTCCGGCCGAGACTGGACCGGGCGCTGGCTCTCCAAACGAAGAGTAGGCATTATCATTGGCAACTTGAACCGTGGACTGTTGATCGGCGGATGAGCCTGGCGAGTTTGCGGCGGCATAAGCGGCGGCGTAGCTGTCGAGTGTCGATTGGTGATTATTCGAGGAGCTTCCATAGAGCCTTCCGTTTCTCTTGCGATTATCCTGGTTATTGATACTCTTTGCGGCAGGCTGGCTTTCAACATCAGCCTCCGGTTGCAGCACAGTGGATGAAGCGGATTCTCTTGTGATGGCTGAAGTGGTTGGCACAGATGAGGAGTCGTGTTGTTGATGATTCTGGTGGTCGATGTTGTCGACTTGAATGTCGCTAGTGTGAACTGAGCTACTTATTAGAAGCAAACTTGCAAATAGAAGCAGCGATAGGCTACCGGTAGATATAACCAGCTTGATTGGAAGATTAAATTTGAACATTTTCAGGCTTCTCTTGATAGATCTTCTTGTGAGATCGTCTTGCGAATCTAGATGATGGTGGCTGATTGTTATTAGCTTGGCCTGATGTCAAATGGACGAATGAGCTGGCCGATTGGGATTAGTCGCTCCTTATATACTCCCCTAGTTGAGAATCAAAGATTTAAGGTGAAAGTGGCGAAAGTGATGGGCGATGGGCTGAACCGCAGTCATCGCGGCACACCTGACCGGTCATGTTATATTTGCAAGCAATCCTCCGGCATAGAATAGAATAAGCATCCAAATTTCGATTGTTGATTACTCCTCGAATGCAATCCGATTGTTGTGCATTTGTCTCCGATGTCATCCGACAGGTCCACTCCCAGTTGTATCCATGATTCAGGATGACATTCTACAGATGGTGACGAAGATGATGCGAACAGTCACATCCTTAGGGATATTGTCCAGTTAGTTCCTCGAACAAGAGAGTAGGTGTTTGCAACACTTGTTGATTGTCGTCACCCGTATTTGAATGACGATGAGGTAGTTGAACTCAGATCCTCTAGCAAGTTGTGGTTATTTAAAGCAGTGCTTCACCATGGCAAGCCAGGATAGTAACGTCAACAAACTGTAGATATGGACAAAACCAGAAGTCGGAGTCATATTAGGAAGAACAGGATCTTGAATGGAATCAAGCTACAAAGAGCGGAATACTTTTGGCGACGACGCCCCAAAATGAAGTAGGTGTGAAAGTAACGTAAGACGAATTCTCAATGAACAGGCCTTGCTTTCATATTGTGTGTGTTGACTTGCTTTTATAAAGCTACAAGATTGTTTGTCAGTATGATGGTAAGGTGTTGATGGTGTTGGTCCATAGATATCACAAGAAAGTAAAAATAGAAATTCAGTTTGATATTTATAGTTCCTCCAGAACTGTGGAAGTATGAATAAGTTGGGAGTAATTTGATTCCTTGTTTTCCCAGACGGAGTAATGATCATCTGATAAAGGATATAATCTTCATTTGGAAGATTGTCTAGTTGTCATGCCTGATGACGATGGACCAGCTTGCGGTCCTGAGATTGATAATTGCGGCGGTGGTGTTGTGATTGTTAGGGCTGTGCTAGGGGCTGGTAGCTCTAGATTAGTCTTTTGTTTGCGCATCTCAATGGATCGATCCTTCCAAACTGATTTCCTTAACTTGATTGGCCTGCAACCAAGATACTTGCCGTCCCATTCCTTGATGGCCTTTGCATAGTCTGCGGGATCCTTGAAACTAATAAACCCATAGCCTTTGGATTTGTCGGTTCTCTTGTCCCTGACAACCTTTGCCTTAACAAATGATGGGTATGTTTCGAAGGTACTCTTGAGCAATTCATCTGTCACGTCGTTTCCTAGATCGCCACAGAAGACTCTATAATCGTCTGGATCCCATTCGCTCAGTGAGGGGTCCTCCCAGGTGGTGCCTCCGGCAGCTCTGATAAACTTCTTTGGCTCCTTGATTTTGCCAATCTTTCCCGAGGTGAGAGCTGTTTGCTGGTTATTACTATTGCCTCTATCTTTGCCAGAATCCAATCTAATTGCCGGATTTAAAACTGGATCATTCAGTAGGTCGAAAACTGACCAGGACTCGCTTCTGTCAGAAGGCGAGGGAGGTGGTGGGGGTTTTTGTCCAGGTTTCAATGGACCAATAAACTGATAGCCATGCGATGAGGAATTGGTGGCCATGATTTTGGTGTAGTTGTTTCTGTTAATTTTGTTAGAAGTTCATTTGGATGATTGGAGTTGAGTAGGTCCACTGAATTTGATTGTCTGAAATCTAATAAATTTTGCGAGAAGAGTAACAGTAACGACAAGATTCAATGCATCAATAATAAGAGAACAATCTAATGTCTAAAGTCAGTTGTTTGAGGTGGATAAATTCATTAGAGAGAATGATTACTAATCTCAATTAGAAATATCGAACAAAACAAGCGCAATATCGGGATTCCTCACTTGAGGCGATGCACGAGAAAACTCCACGTTTTTTCGTTCATTATTCACTGCACATTATTCGCCGCTTCAGTTTCATGTTTTTGTTTTGCTTCTTTCCCCTGTGTTAGTTGGTCGCCCTCGAGAAGTGTCTCAAAAATACGCGGCTCTTTTGGTCATTGGCCTATAGACATTTGAGTGCGAAATTAATCTTGAACTCTGCATTCGAATCTCATGCAAACGGCGAATTGGATTGCGTCACAAAATCGATCGACATAAGAGAGCAACGAACATCATCAAATCATAACCATAATTAGGACTTATTATTATCATCAAGGCTATCGACCATTTCATTTTTATTTTCGTATTGTTCGTTGGACGTGGCTTTAGGTATCGCTCTTGTCGGTGTAGTGGTCTTCGTCGTCGGCGTCGTCTCGCTTCCAAGTTGATCGATCGTTATCATCTCCTCTAGGCGCGCCGAGCTCGACCACTTGTTGTACATTTGGCGCGCGGCGTCGACATAAACCCTTTTTGGTGTCTCAAATTAAGTCAAACAAATCTTCATACATAATTATAATAGGTCAAGTTTTAGTATTAGGTAGAGTAGTAAGTATTGACAGGTATGCCGAGTATATTGGTGCATGAGTTTTTGTGTTTGTAGGTGCGCATTTTAGGATCCTAATATGAATCACCAAGATTCCAATCTTTCAAAGATTTTCATCTAATCATCTTGATTGTTTCTTTCCGTCTCTCTATCGACGACTTTGCCTCTTCTTCTTCTTTTTCTTTTAGATGGTTGTAAATCGCCAAACTTCAAGACGATATTGTGGCTACTTGTTGAGAATGTTAACGAGTTGATGATGATCATGATACAAATTCCAACATTGTATATGTATATGTGTGTTTGTGTTAGTTTGATCTAATTAATGACGAAGTTGAACTTGTTGCTGCTAATCACTCAACGAACTTCCGCGTTAATTACATGATTATTATTGTTGTTATTTAGTGTATTATTGTGTTGGTTTAAAGTGTTGCTATTGGTTTGTTGCGCTGATTGTTGGGCTTGCTGTTGCTCTAGTTTCTGTTGCTCCTGTTGGGCCTTCTTATCTTTGCGATGCTGTTCGGCCAAACGTTTTCTAACATCACGTGGAAACTTCTCGTAGCACTTCTTGCAGCAGGGCTTCGTGTCGACATCGTAAAATTTGGACTTGTTTGCGACCAACTTTGATTCGCAAAAGGCACAGGCAAAGTGTTGGACGCACCAATACTTGTTCAATGCCCTAATTACATCGCCCTTGATCATTTGTTGGCAAACGAAACATTGGTGACCGAATAGTTGGTAGAAGTGTTGCTCGCAATAGGCGAGTCCCTTGCGTTCGTAGTGTCTCTTGCCCAAGAATGGCCGCTCGCACCTGGCGCAAACAAAGTGATCGACGTGAAAGTGTTTACCTAGCGCCGTAACCACACGCTCCTCGATGGGCCGCCGACAGGCGCCACAAATGGGAATGCCCATTTTATCGTGACACTTTAGACAGTAGAGGTCATTTTTCACTTGCCTAGCGTCGGATCTGAGCTCCACGCCGCAAGCGCGGCAGTTGAAATGGTAGGCATGATATGGTTCGCCCTGGTATTGGTTTATGGTAGTTGGTTTGAGTTGTTAGTCTCACCTGTTGCTTGTAACCTCGGCTTCTTTGGTTGTATTTTTTTAGAAGAAAATCAAACAACTTACCTTTATCTTTAGCGGCGTCTCGTCGATGAAATCTTTACACTTCTGACAAACGTAGCGGCCAACTTGGGCCGCCTTCTCGAGAACATTGCAATCGTGGCACAAGGCTCGCCCGTTGTTCTTGATGAAACCCTGATCGGCAAGTGGCCGCTGGCACAGCTGGCAGTTGAAACAATTTGGATGCCAACTATTATTTAGAGCCTTAATCACGCGGCCAATGATAAACTGACGACACTTGCCGCAACAGGGAGCAAACAAAACTTGAAAGTCGTGCTCACAATACTTGCGGCCACCAAACTCATAGTAAATCTCAGCTTTGTCAAATGGCTTGAAGCACTGGGCGCAAACGAAGCATCGCTGATGCAATATTTCACCATTTGTATTGACTATCTTCTCCTTGTCCTCGAATCCCTCATCGCAATGTGAACAGTATAACGGCTGGCCATTGTTCAATGGCGTCATCGCCCTATTGAGGGTCATGTTGATTCTTTTGTTTTGTTTTGTTTTGTTTTGTTTTATTTTCCTTTCCTTTCCTTTCTTTTCTTTTTGTGTCTGTATGTATTTATCTTGTTTTCAACTCTCCCCTTCTATCTTGGCACAAGATTAGATCAATCAACTAGATCAACTCGCACCTCCAACTTCCGGCCCTCGACTCAAAGGTGCTCTTCACAACAATTAATTAATCGATCGTTCTGCTTAAAACTCCTATTGAATTGGTGATATTTTATCGCGATTGCAGTTGCACTAGTAGCAATGGCAGCAGCGGCAGCAGCAGTAGCAACAGCAACAAAACCAACAATAGTGGTCAAGCTACAGACTTGACGAGTGGCGTGGCCAGGACATCAAATTAGCTCGCCCCGAAACAATCTCTCTCGCTCTGCTCTATCTCTCCTCCTACGACTAGCCAAACTCGACCGAACCGCTAGCTTGACGATCAACACGCGCGCTAGCCTCTTTTTTCTCGCAACAAACAAACTTTTCAACTTGAATCCACGCAAACTCAATGCAACTCTACTCGACTCACTGAGAGGTCATCCCATAGAGACTAACACCGACTCTCGCAATATGGAAGGGCTGGCAAAATGAAAGGAGGAGGAGGAGGTGCCTTGAGTTAACATGCAAGATGGAAGCCCACTAACATTAGCGCTCTTTTCAATACGAGATGTGCGTTGTGAGATGTTGTGTGAGAACAAACAGACGTTGGCTAGATGGATGGATGGATGCTCGTGTCTGTTGTGCGCAACTTTAATCTCACTTGGTCTCTCTTTCTTTTTCTCTATCGCAACTTGGAGCTCAGCTAAGCTCGACCAAGCGACCGACCGACCGACCGACTGGCTAAACAACGTCGAGCTTGGATCTCGAGCTCGCCAAACTCTAAACTCTAAATTAGCACAGATTCTCACTCAGCCGGATTGAGTGAGTGAGGGAGCGAGTGAGGCAACCAAAGGGAGAGTTTGAAGTTGGAGCTTTGGCAGCTTGCGAGCTTTGCAATCGAAAACGACGACGAGATAGAGCAAGTGTAGCCATGTGCCAGTCGCGGCTGGCTCTGTTGGATTTCACGTTGTTGATGTTGATGTTGATGTTGGTGTTGTTGTTGTTTCGACGGAGGCAACACCAACATCAGCAACCACGACGACGACGACGGCGACAGCGACAGCATCGGCATAGAGCAACAACTGCAACTGGAAGCGAGAAACGGATGGCCAAATATGGGACTGCCAGTTGGCTGTCGCTTAAACTGAAGCTCATGTCCCTTGCTTTTGCCGCGCCAGCTTCACTGCGCGCTCCGATCTGGCGCCAGCAAGGCCAAGAGCGGTAGAAATAGTCATGGTATTTGCAACAGCAATGGGCTAGTCCGGCGCCACAACTGGCGCCGCAACTCGCTAGCTTGGGGCCGAGTGCTTTGCGCAGCTTGCGGCTCGAATGCAAGCTCACTAAGGGGGAGGGGAAAGGAGACTGAGAAACATGGGCAGGCTGCGTTGCGTTGCATGCGCGTTTATGGTCGCCACTTGGCCATACCCCTCGCCGAAGCGTCGGCGTAACTCTCGTCGGCAAGATGTTGCCAGTTGTAGGTGGGAGCTCGTTGTTGACTCTAGCTTTCTGCCCGTTTTCCCCCCAAGACTGTGCAATAAACTGGCGGCAGCTCCGGCTAAATGGTGCTCGCAGGACGAAAAGGTAGAGCGAAAAGGTGAGAACTGTGCCAGAGTTTTAGATGACTCCGCCCCGATGCCGCCCACGCGTTGTCATAGTCGCTCGCCGCAACCTGTTGCGCGGCGCGCGCGCTCGCGGTCACCACACAGCGCACAAGCCAGGTGAGTAACGTTGTCGGCTGCTGCTGCTGCTTCAGCTAAAGAGAGCACAGCCCAATTGAGTCATATTTCGCAGGTAAGAGGGCAGTCGACTCTGTCTTTTCTCTGCTGGCTCATTGTTGTTTCCGTCGATCTCTAGGCTGGAGAGGCGCGAGAGTTGCGTATTTGCAACGACGAGCGAATGTGAGAAGCAAGAAAAGTGAGGCAAAAAGACGAGCGAGCGAGCGAGCAAATAAACAAACGCTCGCTCGCTAGAGACTGATTGAAAAACTCGATTCAAGTCTATGGAGAGAGCGAGAGAGAGAGAGAGAGAGAGTGGAATCCGGCACGTCAATTGGTGGCGGCTGGCCGCGCTAATCGGCAATTCGAATACCTTGACATTTCATCGAGAGCGCGAGTAGCAGTATCGCCTCTGGAGAGATACTTGATTGCAACTCTGCATCAAGAGCGTCGGGCGTTGTGTTGTGTTGGTTGGCAAACCGAAAGAAAGATAGAGTTGGATTGAGACGGAGCAAAAAACTGAAACTCAAAGGCCTATTACTCTAGCGACGACGACGACGTCGACGTCAGTAGTCTATTAAATGGAAATTCTCTCTTTAATTGACTAGCTTGCTTGTTGCGCAAAGAGATGACGAGATTGACTTCACCATCTAGACATCGAAATTTCACCTACAACAACCACAACACAAACTTTGCATTGGAGTCCTAATCTCTCGTCGCTGATCTCCTCTCTCCACCAACGAGGGCCACTTTGTTACATGTTGATTATGATCGGAAGCTTGGGGGTCGGTGTTGTTGTCACTTTAATCAGCCCATTGAATGTGTGCTGGCTACACAAGTTGGTGCTTTCAAGTGAACAGACACCAACCATTTAACCCGACAGAGCCGAGCCGCGAATTGAAGCCGCGAAAAAAGGGCAACTCGCTCCAGATTAAACTCCAACTGACGGCATTGGAGTGTGGCGCGTTACGGTGGCAGTCGTCGCGAGTCGCGACTAGCTAGTGGTTGCAATTTATTATTATGAGATGAGATGAGAAAATAATATATAAATACTAATTGCATTGGTTGATCCAAGAGCTTAGCTCAGCTTTGCTCAACTCTGCTACTGACACTGCAGCCCCCACTGCTACGCTCACAATTGCCAGCATTCCAACCACCGATCGACTGTCGAGGCAATCAATCGGTGGTTTGTGGTCTCAGGCGAGAGATGGAGAGATGAATTATCATGAACATTATAAGTTATAACTTATAATAACACACATCGCTCGTCATTGATCGTCACAGAGCACAATTGCGGTTGCTGTTTTCGTGGTTGTTTGGTGTTTATGTTTTCTGTTATCGTCGGTGTCGTCGTAGTCGCCCTCGACACCGACACCGACATCGACATCGACGTTTCCATCATTGGAGCTCTCAGATTATGATACCCCAATGATCGCGATAACCAACTAGCCCTTTGTTCCAGCTGCCGTCTATCTAACAACCGCGATCTCGTCAAAAACCACCACTACTGCCATCCGAACGCCACTAACGTAGACGACGATACCGATACCGACGACAACCATCAACCATCAACTCTCAACGACCGACCAGATTGTTTGCTGTCCGACAATTGGACTACAATCTCTTCCTCCTCCTCCTCCTCCTCTGCCACCAATCGGCTGCGGCTAAAGTCGACCAACACCAACCGGCGACTCGATTGGTCGCTCGAAAGTCTCGGTGTCTGGAACAACAAGTGGTGGTTGGTGGTTGGTTTAGTCTTGTTGTTGTTGTCGTTGTCGTTGGTTGTGGTCGTCGAGTTATCGTCGCCATAGTCTCAACTCGAAGCTCTGCGCTTCTACGTTGAGCTCCAGTCGATTTGCGCACGCAAATCAATTTAGTTAGCTCGTCGTGTGAGTATCTCTCCATGTCTTTCCAGCGAAAAAGAAACAACAATTCAAAACAAACGACGAGGTGGAAAAAGGGATACCTTAGATTAATTTAGTGAGAGAGCGAGAGAGTGGGACTCAGACGAGACGAGACTAGAGTCGATTGATAGATAGAGAGAGAAAGAGAGTGTGTGAGAGAGAGAGATAGATAGATAGATAGACAGATAGAAAAAGGGATAGTGTATATCCTATTGCAGCACGATAACCGACAAGTGGAAAGGGGGGAGATCAGCAAAGAAGATTGGGCTTCTTGATCAACACGAGCAACTGCTTGTTGTGTGGCCGAGTTCATTGGTTCTCCTCTTTTCCCCTTTGGGTTTTGCAAAAATTATTAAGTAGTAAGCTAAAGAGATAAACTAAAACCCAAATTCGAACCTTAAATCAAACTGAGAATCTTGTTATAATTCTTCGCCACTAGTCTCATCTGATAGACTCTCGATTTGTGATAAAAATAACAGAAGAGAAGAAACAAAGACGAAGCGTTGATTGAAAATATTCAAGTAGGAGGAGGAGGAAAATTTGTTTTCAGGTAAAATTTTGCAACAAGAACACAAGGCCTTCACGCGACAACGAGCATCGAAAATTGGCCCGCCATCCATTGCGCTGTGTTGCTATATTTACCCCTTCTCTCTTGCAGCGAGCGAATGAGAGCACAGCATAAAACTGGCGATAGGTGAGTTTCATAAAACTGTCTTGTCATTGGACTCATTTTATGGGAGTCTCAATATAAATACATTTCCTCTCGAAACATTGAAAATATATCAGTGTTCTCGCTTTGCAGATTCGAGCGAATGAAATGACATCACCGCTGGCAGTAGCAATGACGACGACGCCGCCGCCGACGCCGATAACAAAGCGATCCATTTCGTCACTTGCCAAGTGCTGATATCCTTAGTGCAAAGTGGAAAATCGTGACGATGGGTCTATTGCATGAGCCAACCTCGTGGCCCTCGAGACACATCCTGCAGTTTGCATTGCCACTTTCGTCTAATGTTACACAACAGCGAGAGGGAAAGAAAGGGAAAAAGTTCTCATTTGATTGATCTTTATGCTCTAGACTGAAACTAGACAGTCGATCGATCGATCGATAAGTTGGTCAGTCAGTCTATCGATTTGTTGTCCACTTGGGCGAAAATGGATGCGATCATGAATGATGATAACAATAGCACAGACCAACTAATTAGCCTCTCAATTAATTGAATCAAAACACAATTATAGTTTGAACAATAGGAAATGATGAACTGTTTCAATCAGGACCAACTTACACGAATCACTCATCTCGTCAGGGAGATAGAGAAACTGAATGACATTGAGAAGCTGTTCTTATATTTGCAACTTCCTTGCGGTCGCGTGGACGAGCTTTCGGGCGGGGGAGCTAGCGGAGGAGTTAATGGAGGATTTGGAAACAAGACAAGCAGATTGAATGGATCCATTGCGTCCAGTCAGTCGTATGGCCGCGCTGGTGGTGTTAGTGGCAATAATGGTGGCGGCAGTGGCGGTCGAGGGGAGTCTTTTATTGTAAAACCAAAACCAGACCAGGAAACAACGCAAACTTACACCTGGATTTTGAGCCATTTAGAGGAGGATTCGAATGTTTCTTTGCCAAAACAGGAGGTCTACGAGGAGTACCGAGCCTTTTGTCAGGCCAACCGATTTGAGCCGCTTTGCGTGGCGGATTTCGGAAAGGCAATGAAGCACGCCTTTCCCTGCATCAAACCACGACGATTGGGTCAGCGAGGAAACTCGAGGTATTGCTACAGTGGATTGCGCAAAAAGTACAAGATCCAGCCGCCCGATTTGCCAGATCTGATTGAGCCAACGTTTTGTATGGAAAACGATTGCTCGCAAGCCTACAATCAGGTTATAAGAGACTGTGCCGATAATCCAGATCAATGTCCGCTAAATACAGATGGACCCACGACGTCGAGACTCGCCCAGCAGTCGGTAGTGACAGGTGGCTACGAGGTAATGAATTTAAAAATTGAGCCAAACGGACAACAGCAACAGCATTATGCAACTGCAACAAGTAACAGTAACACTTCTAGTTCCGGCTACCAGAATAGCGGCCACGTGATAGTTTCGGGTAGCCAGCAGCAGCAGCAGCAGCAACCTGCGCACCTCCGGCCGCCAGTCGTTACAAGTGGCAGTTACCAACAGCAACAGCAACATCAGCAGCAGCAGCAGCAGCACCAAGATCTTCATCAGCATCAACACCACCACCAGCAACCTGTTTATCAGCCGGCCAGCACTCAACAACACTACGCTACGACAACCACCAGTGACTTCAGACTCCAGCGCTCCGGAACCCCCGACGACGACGACTACAGGCACAATTATTTAAACTCGGCGCCCGTCGATCAGCACCTGAGTTTTCCCCTCCAGCCGGCGATCTATTGCTCGGCCACAAATCCGATAATTACCTCGATGGTTGCCACGAGCCATCAGCAGCAACAGCTGCCACCGCATCATCAACAGCAACAGCAGCAGCAGCAGCAACAACAACAACAACAACAACAACAACAGGTGGCCCCAACTCAACACCATCACCTTAGCCACAACCAGCAGCCACCAGCACCACCACCGCCGCCGCCGCCATCAATTACCTTGGATAACATTTACCATCACCAAGCGCAAGTTGCCAGTTCGGGTCAATCGCAACCACACCAACATTCCTCAATGGACGACGCAACAGCAACCGCCGACAACAACCAGCCCACTGGCTACTCAAATTTAAACTCAACTTCAAACTCAAGCAATAGCAATAGCAGCAGCAGCAGCAGCAGTAGCAGTAGTAGTAGCAGCAGCAGTAGGAGCAGTAGTAGTAGCACCAGCGAGGGAAGCAGTCACATGACAGGTGTCATCCAGGGCGACGCTCAGATTGTGCAACCAAACAATCAACACTTGCAGTCCGTGGTTATACCTGCATCGGCTAAGCCACTCACCACAGCCTCAACCATCCACCACCACCTGATGAGTGTGCACAACAACTCGCCCATCATTGACTCCTATGCAAGTCCCTTCCAATCGCCCGCGCCAACACCCTACCCGATGAGCGCCGGACCTAGCGGCCTGGGGGTCGGTGTCGCCGCATACTCAAGTGTCAGCCACGACCTGCACGACTACTACCTGACAGATTGCATGCGTTACGTTGACCAATAGCAATAGTTGATTGATAAGGATAATAATTATATATATATACACACGCTCATATATAAATAAATAGAAATAATGTAAAATTTCTAGTAGTTTGGCTGTAAGCTAACTTTTTGGACATGATTGAAATTTTAATCTATCGCAATAATCGAAACTACAAAAACTTACATCCTCAAAAATAAGGTCTTGCTAAAAACAAAAGCATACCACCACCGGAATTTGTTTACAATCGAGAATAAATGCAAAGTATAAATGACCCTCTAGGTAATAGATAGATGGTTATTATTATTTACACGAGATCATATCCGTCTGTTGAAATATTGCAGGACATTGCATTAGGGCAAGTTATGCTCATTGGAAGACTGGTTGCTAAAGCTGAACTCCCCACTTCAATCGATTGCCCGATGGTTTCGTTACAGAGCAAAATTAGTGGCATTCGGCAAGGATACTTCTCAATAAAGTCCAATGCAAAGGTTAGCTGCTCATTGGACACTAGTTGACTTGACGTTGAGTTTCTATTCGTTGATTTGTCTTGCAAGTGGCGCTTCTTTTGTCTTTGGAACTTCCGGTTGGTCAATGCGGATCCTCTTGGCTGGTGAATGGGTGAGGCAAAGCCGAATTTGTTCAACGAGTCGGAGTGCCTTTGTGATTAACTCTCTTTCTTCTCTCATTAAACCGGAACTAATTGAATCGACTGTTGGCCAGCTTTTTCCATGTTTCTTTTCTCCAAAACTCAAGTTGACACACGACGCATCAACAATTACAACAAGCCAGCAATGAGGAGGCCGAGAAAACTTACCATCTCGAGTCGGTGGCTACATGACGCCCGTCAAACGAGTGGACGCGACTTAATGGATTGGCCTTTCGCGCCGGCGACTTGAACAAATCCTGCCAGGAGTTTGCTAGTGTCTCGCCCTATGGATTGGCGTTTCGAGCAACGTGTTGTCATATTGGTCATTTCAAATGAGATTAGTTTGAATTGGAATGGAATGGATTTGGTGAAACGGTTAGCTATTACGCGAGATCGAAGAAGTTGAGGAAGATGAAGGAAGTGGCGATGACGGAATAAAGGGACAAGCCAAATAACTGGTAGGTGGCCACTTCCGGCAGTTTGTCTAGCTTGCCGTAAACAGGGAAAAGGGAATACTTACGCGCAAATTTACGATTGGAAACTTGTGCACATTGAAACGGACGAGCTCGTTCAACTTCTGGTAACCGGAAAGCGCGAAACGAACCTCTTATTTGGGCGCTCATAGAAATATCGACACTGGATAATGTCCACATGTTGACATCTTGAAACTTAGAATTGAACTGATGTTAACTAATCCGGTGACTCCTGTTTATTTTGAGAACTCTATGGCGCATGCTCCAGGGGCCTTGTGAGCCCCACGGAGCTTGCTTGTGAATCCATTTTGGTCCGAGAGCTGGCGCCTGTGGGCCGTGGTTCAGGTGGCTCTGTTGTTTGCGCAAAAGACAGTTGAAACGGAATGAGCGCTTCCAGGCATTCGGCACAGACACAACTTCAGCCTTGCGTCGAAAGGACGAGATTTCGGTGTCAATCGTCGTTGGCCTCATGCCGCCGAGGCGGATGCAACTCCGGGGATGGGGCTGAGACGCACCGGCACTTCCGGTCGCGCCGAGCTCGAGAGGAGCTATAGAATTCAGAGGGATGTGTGCTACAAAAGATCGCTTGCCCTAACCGTGCCGACTTACATATGTGCGACGGCCGCTTTCTGTGCGGCGGCAGCCAGCTGTGCGACGGGGCCTCAGCCCGAGCGAGGTCGTTAGCGAAGCCGCTGGTCCAAAACTTGTATATAAAATAAATGCCCGACCGCGTACGTTACGTAATCGACTTTGCTCGGTACTTGTGGCGGCGGCGACATTATTGACGCCACTCAAACTCTCGGTGCTCCGCGCAACGCAATGTTTGCCCAGCAATTAAGTGGCAGCAACGCACCTAACTGGCGACAATATTTGGGTTACGCGCGAGCCGGTCCCGTGAAAGTGGAAGCGGAAGCTCACTGCCAAATCATGGCCAACGTCCGTGTCTGCCCATTAACATTTAGCGCGAATCTTCTCACGGCTTCCAGAGCAAGAACAAGGGGAGAGGGAGAGAGAGAGAGAGAGAGAGAGAGAGAGAGAGAGAAAAATAAAGAGCAATCAGGAGTGAGGAATTAAAAGCTCAGACGGAGGCGCGTTCCTTTTTGATTGCATAATCTGTTTACCTTATCCTTCGATTCGGAGTTTGTAGCTGCTCAATCAAATTTAAGTGACCATCTAGCTATAGTGAGTGAGCAATTGAGTAAATTTTTCACAACAAACCAGCACCAGGAACTGGATGCTCTTTTGGCAACCAGTTGGCCGGTCTGTTGGCTGATGAAAGTCGAGTTGCTCTCGACTAGATGGTAGTTGGTGCTCTCAACAACTAAGCCACCAGTCAATCACAGCAGCAAAAGTGGTATTTGACTGACTGACTGACTGGCCGCTGCAAATAGTTTAGTCAATCCACTGACTGCGACGGCAACGAGGCTCGCCGATTGTTAGCCTCTTTGCCGGCGAGTCTGTTTTGTTGGCTCAAAGGAGGAAAACGGCGAGGCAACAGCAAACGATTGCTGCCACTGTCTTTTGCGAGCCAACAGCCAATGGAACCACGACGACCACGACAAGCGACTACCACGCAAGTGGCGCGCAATTTTGGAGCAAGGGTTTCGGGTTACAAGTGCGCAAACGTTTGCTCTCTTTCTCTCTCTCTCTCTCTCTCTCCTCTCTCTCCCTCCCTCCCTCACTTAAGCGACTAAGGGACGAGTCGCCGTCGCTCGCTAACTGGCTAGCCGACTGACGGCCACTCAACTGGAAGTCGAGTGCGAGAGTCGCCAAGCGGAAGTGCCATTTCGTTGCCTATAGTCGGCTGTCGCTTTCTCTCGCTCGCTCGCTCGCTCGCTCTCCAGTCACAAAAAACTCTTGATCCCGAGTTCCAAAGTTTGTGGTGTCACTTAGGCGGAAAGTCTATATAAACAAGCAGCGCTCGTGACTTTGTCTGCACGAACAAAGTCAATGAAGTTTTGTAGGTACATTGTGGCTCATTTTTGTTTCGCTTGATTAAATGCTCATTTAACTGTCGCCGTGTTTCTGTTGCCGTTTAATTGACGCTTTAGTGGTGAGCTGCCTGAATGAACGACAGCAACAACAACAACAACAATAACCAACTAACCAAACTAAAGCTAAAGCTTGAGTGTATATGTGACGTATGACTCTGGCAATCGGCGATAAGTTATGATGTTTTAATGTTAATAATATCTAAGTTTGACAAATTCTTTGGAACTCTTGCTTGCGCTTTCGAGCGAGAGCTCAACTTTTTGCTCACTCAAACGAACAATTAGTGAGGCAAAACTGGGAGCTTCCGAGGAAAAATCAATTTTTTTCCCTCACTTCTGCTCTCTTTCCTCAGAAAAAGAAAGAGCTCCCAAAAATTTTCAGAAGCTCCAGTAAATGAGTAGGAAAATGAAAGGGGGCGAGAAAATTTACAGTGGATATGAGATTTGAGTCGATTGTTTTCTGTTGGGTGGAAAACAATGTTGTTGTGATGCTCGAAATGATGATCATTGCAACCCACTGCTTCGTTGCAGCCGAACTGAAACCTACGCGCGCCAATTGGAAGTTAATAAGTCGAGCGCTCTGCCTTTTTGTGCCCCTTTGTCGATGTTTAAAAACTCAATTGCCGCCTTCGTTTAGGGTCTATCGTGTAGCTTGAGCAATCGTAGAAGTCTCTATTGCTATTGCTATTGCTATTGCTACTGCCACTGCTGTTGTTCTTGTTGTGTAATTTTCCATGTCGATGATTAATGGAGAGCCGCGCGGTTGCTCATCTGGTTGCTCACACACAAATACAATTCGAACTTCGTCTTTTCTCCATTCGTTTCCTTGGAGCCGAGATTCAACAACACACAGTTTAACTTTACGATGATAGAGCAAAGACAATGGCAACGAGTTGCAATGATGATGATGTTGCTGCTGCTGATGATGATGATGATGATTTCATTTAAACTCCTCCTTTTAACGGCAAGAACAACAATGATCGTCGCGCAACAACTGCTTCAACCGCAACCATAAAGCCAAGCGTCTCGCCCAATTGAGTTCATCATACACTTGGCCTCGGCAAGGGTCTTTTTGCAGGCTATACTTTTAGTGCTCCACTTTTAGTGTCCAATGTTCAAGCTTTCAGTTGGTGCTCTTCGGATTGCCGCTAAACTATTTGACCTCAGCTGCTCAAGTGATTCTTAGTTTGAACAAAACAATTGACTCCAATCGCCGATAGATAAATCGACGACTATTCGGAGTCGATGGCCGGAAGTGAATGTTGTATTCTCAGTTGGAGAAAGACAGAGAGAAGATTTGGAAGACAAATTGGCCTTCAAACTGGAGTGGCGGCAAAATTCTTTGAAATTCTCGCCCCATCCTACAACTCTGATGCAATAATCGAGTGGTCAGTCGATGGTATCAAATTTATTTGCTTGTATTGTACCAATTGAATTTGATAGAATCCTCAAATACAAAAGAGCAACCACCAGAGAGGAAGAGATGAATGACATTTGACTAATGAGCTGGTCGAGTCTTGAGAAGAACTCGCCCACTTCCGGCCCTCGATCAAATAAGCGTCTTGCAGTCGCTTCGGCTGACATCAAAAGTTTGCGTCCCATTTGGTGGCGGTTGTTTCTCGTCGTAATCATCGTTGCGTCGTCGTCGTTTCCATGTACTTTGATGTTGTCAAAAACATCAAAGGCTCGTTATAATCGTAATCTTTGTCTGTGGTTGTATTTTTGGTGTTATACGTGTAACCTGAAGCCGAAAACATGCGTCTGCAACGACAAAACGGAGAAATGAAGAAGAGAGAGGGAGAGGCACAAAGCTTGATGGTGGATTTTGTACAAAGAATATACTCATCTGTGGTGGTGCATTGTAATGTCAAACGGGCAACTACTATACAGTATTTTATCCAACTTGGCCGAGTTCAATGAGGTTTGCTATGGCAGCGGCCAATCAAAATGATTGAATCGCCGGAATCTATACTGCTCACTTCAATTCACATTGTGAGCAGCGCACTCGCTAGCGCCGCAACCACTTCGCCTCTATTTGTCGATTGTGTCAGTCTCCACACTACCTCCAGTAAAAGGAGTTCTATATTTGCCGCCACCAATCTGCAGGCATCATGAGCATCGAGGCATGAAAATCTTGAGTTAGTTGGCGCGGACTTGCAACTAAATGGGAGCCAAAGTGGAGCAAGCAAGACAAAATCGACGCCGGCAAGTGGTTGCCGAGTTATGAGTGTGCGCCTCCAATTGGAGTTTTGGAGTGCTGCTATTCCGGTCGTCGTCCTGGTAGTCGTCGTCGTCGTCGCGCACACACATCCTCAGAATGCCTCAGTGCGACCCCCAATTTTCCGCATGTTTTCTCCTTTGTGTTGTGCGCGAAATGATCAGGGGAAAGTAGAGTGAGCTGCGCGCGCTCGCAAAGCAATTGGCAGAGCAGAGAGCTGATGGTTCAAACTATTAATCCAATTGAGCAGTCGACTTGCCAGCTAGATAGTCAGTCGCTTATGGTCGCTAGTTGTCGATGGATTTCGTGTGTAAATCTCTATGCTCCACATACGCCACAGATACAACAACACGTCGCACTGCTCGTTGGTGTTGTGGATGTTGTTGTTTTGATTCCCTCGGCGTCGGTGCTGTGTTGTGGTGGTGATGGCATCAAGCGCTGCGGTTTACATGAGTTCATTTCGTTCGTTTGCCCTTTTGATTGCTAGCAAGTGCTAACAATTGAGCGAGTTGGCCAGAGAAGTGTGCGGCGAGAGAGGAAAAAGGAAGCAACTAGAGCAGAGAGAAGGCAATCAAATTCAACTAAAACCATTGGAAAGACAGTGAGTGGCTGTAGTAGCGGTAGCAGGGACAGTGCAACAACAAGTGGTAGTAGACGAGTCTGGGACGAGTGTGCCAAATGACCACGGCGGCGGCGGTGGCGGCAGTTACTTCAGTTGCAATAGCCACCACCACCACCACTACTGCTGCTGCGGCTTCCCCCCGGCCGCTCGACATTCAATTGAGCGCAACCAACGGTGATGGTAACCAAATTCTGGTACCTCAACCTCAACCCCAACCTCAGCAGCAAGAGCGAGAGCAACAGCAGCAGACTCGACAGCGAGTGGCAAACGAAGAGAGTCAAGTTACGCAATCACAAGAAGGCCAATCAATGCAGACGCAAGCACAGCAGCAAGTGGTCGTCAACCCGTTCGGCGTTGGCGGCGGTGTCGGCGGCTCGCGCGGCAATAGCCTTGCAACCACAACCACAACCGCTAGCGGTCAGCTGGTTGCGGTTGCGCCAACTTCCGGTTGCCAAATGGAAGCAGTGCAACGCCAATCACAACAGAAACAGCAACAACATCAACAAGCCCAGTTGAGAGTCCGAAGTGAGCAGCAGCAACAAGCGCATCAAGCAACTTGTGCAACAGCCGCAAATAACAATGTCAATCAACAACAACCACCTGTACCCTTACCTGTTCAAGTGCCAGTGACGCAACAACAACAACAACAACAACAACAACAGCCGCATCGGCAGCCGCCCCAACAACAGGCCGTCGTACCTGTGGCCAGAAAGAGGGGGCGCCGGAGACAGCAATCGATTCCCGACCAACCGAACGGACTTGATAGAGTTTTCATCTGGGATTTAGATGGTTCACTGGTGCGACGGGACACAATTACAGGCGCGCAGGAGCCTTCGGTGTTGACCTCGGTGGCCGACAAGCTTGGCAGTCTATCTAAGCGCCTCAAGGAGATGACGCTTAACTTTTGCGAAGAGCACCTGTTCCTGCACGAGCTCGAGATGTCCGACCAGATGCACATTGATGATGTGCCGAGTGAGCAACAACAACAGGACTCTCAGCTAGGCAAACTGATTGGCAGTGGCGGCGATAATGCAAATACTCTGCAGGCCAACAACATCGAACAGCACCAAGTCAAGTCGTCGTCCAACGTATCTAGTCATCCTGCTGCAGTTGGCGTCAGTCAATCAAATCACTATCACCCGACACAACAGAACCACCCACACCTACAACACTACCCGTCGCACCAACATGAGCAGCAATCTTATCAACCGCAGCAGCAGCAGCAGCAAGTTATTAGTCAGACGAATGAGGAGAGCAGCAGCGATCAGAGCAACCAAGTGTTTCAACGAACCACGAACACAACGGCAACCCCCACTGCGACGGAAGTTGTAGCCGAGCAACGATTGTTATTCTCGCCCTCAGTGGCTCAAGACCGATTTCAGGATCAACAACAACAACAACAACAACAACAGCAGCAGCAACAACAACAGCAGCAACATTACGGGTACCTCCAGCAGCAGCAGCAAAATGAGCAGCCAGCCAGCCAGCAGCAAGCGACTGTGTTGGTGGCGCCCGGGGGTGGCGCCGCCAACTCGACGGGAAGTATTATAGGCGCAGGGCAATCGGCTACGGCCACAGCAGCAGCTGCTGCTGAGGATCGAGCCACGGCAGCCTATATTTTTGGTCAAGATCAATCACTAGCTATACCATACTTTGGCCAATTCGGCCACACACAAGAACTCATGACTTCCACTTCGCCTAGCTCCTCGTCGGTGCTCACGGCCAATGGAAACGGATCTAGCGATTTAGCGGCCACCTTACATCCTCTAGCTACGACCGCAGCCACATATCCTCTTCACGTGGCGGCGTCGGCCGAGAGCCAACTGGATAGCTATTCCTATGGAAGTTTAAATGGAAACTCACCCTCAATCGACGAGAGCTCGCCAAGTTTTCATCAATTAACCAGCTTACCTGAGAGCTATGTCACAAATGATGCATTAAACTGGACAGCTGCCTCCACAGAGACCCCAGCAACCAGTGATCCAACTCACCCGCCTCCAATGCACCACAATCACCATCACGCTTCGCTAACTCATCATCACCATCCAACCGGAAGTCACCTGCACATGGCCTATGCTCAGGGTGGTAACGGAACTTTTAATAATCACCATCACCCGCACCACAATCATCATTACCACAACCATCCGATGCACTTGAACCAACCTCAGCATCACCACAATCCTGAAATCATGATGCACCACCACCACCAACATCAGCAGCCGCACCATCCCCACCAACACAACCACAACCACAACCACAACCACAACCACAACCACCATCAGCATCATTTACAACATTCTTCTATGCAACAAGATACACATACAGTCACATCTCTGGCAATGCTACCCCATCAACTGAGCCAAAGCCACCAGCACCAGCAGCAACAGCAACAACAACAGCTACAGCTACAAGAGCAGCAGCAACAACTTGTGCACCACCAACTACTTCCGCCGCAAGCTCAACATCAAGCTCAACATCAACCACAGCATCAAATTTACCATAATCTCGAGCATCATCATCAAGCGACTTGTCATCATGGCCATAGAGACCTCACTAACGATGTGAGCAATAATCCAACGATTCGGGCAAACCAATTATTGAACGAACAACTAGATCAAAATCCAAATCAACACCAACGACTCAATCTCCACCATACCAACCAAGAGCACCAACAGCATCAACATTATCATCATACTCATTTGGTCAACCACTTTGACCAACAAACCTTCACTGTCCACCAGCAATCTCAACATCTCAACAACCATCAGAGCCAAAGTCACAGTCACCACCTCAGTCATCAGCATTACCAACACCAACAACTGGCCCCCTATCACCATCATACGCAACAGCAACAAGAACAAGAGGCCGCAACGGCATCCAGTGTTCTCGGTCATGGTCACTACCCACTGGCAATGGCCAGTCAACGATCGGAAACGATGAACATCAACGCTAATCTTGTTGCAAACAATAATGGCAGCGGCACCCCGACAACTACCCTGCGCACTGTGCTCAATAATCATCAAAAGCAACTGACTCAGAGATTGTCCATTAGATTTCATCGCATTAGAGCTGTCTACAATTCGAATCGGGACCACAATAATCTACTGAAGACAACAACATCCGCTCAGGTGGCAAAAGAATCGGATCAACATGACTCCAAATCGGCGACAGCTATAAGTGATGGCAACAACAACAACATTAACAATAATAATAATAATAATGTTGCCCAAACTAACGAAAACTCGGGCAATCTAACGCTCGAGTTGCAGACTATACTCGCCGAGATTGATCATTATACATTAGATTGGCGCAAGAATGCAATGGATTGCCTAAGACTGATCTCGGATTCGTCCAACTGTACCAACATTATAGTGACCAAGATGCCGCTTGTCATTGCATTGGGACATCTGGTTTGCTTGGGCTTGGCACAGTACTTTGAAGTTGATCAGGTCTATAGTGCTAGCAAGACCAATAAGGAGGCTTGTATTAAGAGGATACGGAAAAGATTTGGGGCGCCAACAAACCGGTGCTCTTATATAATTGTTGGCGACAGGGAGGATGTAGAGCTAGGCAAAAAGTTGGACTTTCCCACATGGTTGACGTCACATAGCGACGGCCATCAGCAACTATCTCAGCTAAGGTCGGCATTGAAAGAAGGGTATTTGGTTTGATTTCCAAACAATGATTGTTGATAAAAAAAGTCAAATAACATCTTACTTTTGTTACGGATCTACACTATCTTGGCTTTCTGAACGTTTTTCATCACTTCTGTTGCAAGATTTTTTATTCTAATCTAGTTAATCTTCACCTCTTGAATCTTTGAATAGATTGGTTTCGAAACTGGTCTAGTTATAAAGACATTGTTTATATATTCCTAGAAACAGCTGCATCTAGTTGAATTCAATCCTTCTGCTTCGGGCCAAAGGGACTCGTCCACTCGGGCATGTTACTGGGCCTATGTTCAGCGAGTTTCTTTTGCAGGTTCTTTATATTTTCTTTATTCTCATCCGTTTCTTCGGTAAAAAATAGAGGCTTTAATATGGAGGGATACATAAACAACACCGTCAGGGCACAACAAAGCATAATAACTTGCTGGGGTCTCTTGTTAATCGCAGCAGCTTTCAAGTCTGGTTTTGCATTTGGTTTCTCCTCATTGAATCGCTTGGAAGTAGTTTTGAAATGCCTCAATGGCTGGCTAGTTAATGTCAAGTTAGATTTTGCCAGAATAAACGATAAATAAGAGTTTGATAGCATGATATGGCCGTGTAATATAGCTTATCTGACAAGAGATATCCATGTGACCGAAAAGGTAAACAATGGCTTCTAGTTTTCTCCGCTCACGGAGCAAGTGCGCGTATTGCAAAATATTGTGCGTATTCTTAAGTAAAACTAAAGGCTCTTTGAGCGCGTTAATTCTTGCAATTCATGGGACATTGGCTTCTCGCAGCAAGTGTGGAGAAAATTTGCCGTAGGGCGTAGCGGTACAAACGAATGAATGCAACTCACGCTGGCATTTGTGTGTGCGAACGAACGAGACCCACCCTTTTGCAGCTCGAGAACGTAACGTAACAACTACAGCCACCAAAAGCCACCGCCACGCAAGGTGGTTGTTTATACTCGATTAGTGATGCCGAATCCGTTATCAATCCGCAAATAAATCCGTGCAATTTATCTATTGTTTTATTAAGAATCTATCGATTCGATACCTAGAAAATCTCGTTTGTGTTTCAAGTTATACAAGCTCATAAACATCTTCTATATCAAGATTTTGTGCAAAACATGGAGTCTCAAGTGGCAACAAACGCGATGGACGCAATCAAGAAGCGGCTACAAAATTACAAAATTGATCTTGACAACGCAATTGAGAGGGCAGAGCAATCAGAGCGACAAATGAAGGAGCACAAGGCGAGAGCCGAGGGTGCCGAAGGTGAAGTTTCAGCCTTAAGTCGTAGAATCCAACTCTTGGAGGAGGATCTCGAGCGTTCCGAGGAGAGATTAAAGGTTTCCATGCAAAAGCTCGAAGAGGCAACACAAGTTGCCGACGAAAGCGAAAGGATTCGCAAATTACTGGAACACAGAGCAACCACCGACAGTGAAAAGATGGATGCCTTAGAGAAGGCTTTGCACGAGGCTCGTATTTTAGCCGAAGATTCTGACAAGAAGTACGAGGAGGTCGCTAGAAAATTAGCTTTAGCTGACGCTGCACTGGAGAGAGCTGAGGAGCGAGCTCGATCCAGTGAGAAGAAGAGGGATGAGCTCGAGGAAGAGCTCAAGATTATTGGAAACAATTTGAGATCATTGGAAATGAAGGAGGAGAAGGCTCTAGAGAAGCAGCAAGCCTACGAAGTGGCCATCAAGACAGCAAAGCAGCGTTTAGTCGAGGCTGAGTCTCGAGCTGAGGCAGCCGATAGGACAGTGCAGAAGTTACAGAAGGAAGTGGATAGACTCGAGGATGCACTTGCGAGGGAACGTGGAAGGTACCAGCACATGTCCGACGAACTGGACCAGACTTATTCAGAACTTACCGCTGCCCATTAATCAATGCTTTTACCACACTCTCATCATTGACTATTGATTTCACAAGCACTATTGAAGCCGACTCTGGTAGTTGTTTGAGGTGCAAATGTACAGATAGCCGGATATCATTATATTACTGGACTTGAACTTATTCGAAACACCAAATTCAAACCATGCAACTGAACGCAATACACCTGCAATCAGACAACAGGAAATATAGTTTTCAACATCAGTATCAATAGAACCTGTAACTTGCAAAGTTATTAAACATACATTCCAAATTCAATCGTATGTTCAAATCATCTCCGTGGTGGGATACTTTCTTCTCCTCTTATCCTAAAGAATTCACGGATAGAGGTTACCGCCTCTCTTTGTAGCATTATTCATAACCCTGCACCTGTAAATTTTGCATCATTTGAAAACTTCTTCCTCTCCATACAATGAAGATTGCATGATATCGCGTCGGATCTCATACATCCGGTACAATAGTGTGTCAGCTCATGCAATAATTTACATTTAACCCAAAGCTACCTCTAATTCAAGTAGGAATTCCAACCTAATGAACAAAATAAAACATCGCTAATCTAGCTATCGTTAAACTTCAAGCTTATCAATATTTGATGGGGTGGAGTTGAAATCGGATACAAGGTAAGATGTCATATAATGTAACTATCGAAAGAATCTGAATACTCTAATAATTTAGTTCCGACAGTAATATATTATATTTCGATCATCCGACTCAATGAAATCATACCGAATCTTACGGAGAAAATTTGGTATCTCCTAATCTCACAGGCGAGTACAATTTTTCAATCAACCTTGTTGGAGTCACTCTTATGATGAAGATTCAATCATTGAGGCAACCAAGAATCATCAAGGAGGCAAGAGAAGTTAGCTAAGAAGTGAGGAACTGCTCACGAGAAGGTCTGCATCAATTCGCTCGCTACGGAGACACTAGAAGCTCGCTAAGCTGAGATTTCATTTGCAGCTCATTGAATGGAAAAAACACTTGTTGCTGCCGTTGACCTCGATTCCCGTTCCATGAGCACAAGATGGCGCATAACCGGGAGTCTTGACGTTTCGGTAGTAAACACAACAAAACTCTATTAGTTGTTGGTTGTTGTTATTGTTTGCATTTACTCCCATGGAACACTAACTATATTCGCAACTAAAATCAAAATAAGCTATTCATCACTGACAAAAGAGAACACTGCCGCCAGATCTGCATAGATTTTGAATTAATTTGGATCTCAAAACTTGCAACAACAATAACTGCCGACAAACATGAGCCAAGCTGAGAGCTCTCATACTGGTGCTGGTGGCAGTAGTAGTAGTAATATTAATAGTGGAACATTTAGCATTGCAACACCAGCAGTAACCACAATATTACCCTTCTCCGAGACGATTAACGATACATCATATCTACAAGTTACTCCAACATATCACCAGCTCACCGAAATGATGCCCGGAAATCCATTGCTTCCCTCCTCTTCGTCATTCCAACAAACTCAAACGCAAACCCAAGCAGACGACCAGAATACACAAGAGATGGATAAACAGGACCAACAAGCACAAGATGACTCCGGTATCAAGTCTCAAGAGGAGCTCAGCGATTTGAGTAACACAAACCAACCCACCGATGACAGTTTGAGGGATAACTCGCAGGACGAGGGGAGCAGGGCCAACAAGAAGCGAAGCAAACTGTCAAAAAAGAGCGCCAAGCTTGATGCAAAGTCAAAATTGGAAAAAAGTCGTCAGAGTGCCAGAGAGTGTAGAGCTCGTAAGAAGCTCAGGTATCAGTATTTGGAGGATTTAGTTTGCAATAGAGAGAAGGCAGTAGTCAAGTTGAGAGAGGAACTCACGATGGTAAGTATATCTGGTTTAAAATATAAGTTTGTCAAGGTTTTTGTTTGTATCAATTCTTATAGCTAACAAATTTGCTCCTTCATCTCAACCAATGCAGTTTTGTACTCTCTCCAAGAAGGTTGACGACAAGACTCTCACCGAGACCGATAAGCGAATTATTTTGGTCGATCAGACCAAAGAAAACTCAAGCTTGCAAGATTAATATACCATTACAGTGCATGCTAAGCTTGAACCTCAAATGAACCAAGAATACTCATCAAACCAAATACAGTTAAGATCACGAAACAATAACCACAATAATATTTACATACGCGCTAGTTGTATGATGATCTAAAACTGAGAAGCTGCATTCAACTCACGACATGAGATACCATCATGCTAGTATATCATCATGTAAACATATCTATGTTCATACTTTTATCGTGAATGTGACCTACACTGTAAATTACTCTTCTACTTGTTATCTACAATTCGTCGTGTTGTTGCTCGTCGCCACCTGTGGCGTGGTGATCCTCGTATTGCTCACCTTGCTCATCTTCAACATCCGACCTAGATGGGTGGACATCCTGCTCTTGATCTGAGGGTGGCGCATTAGTGACCGACGCATCGGTTTGCTCAGGTGGATCTGTATCCGGACACGCGGCCGGTGTAATGAAATCGTAAACATACTCACACTTGGAGGGTTCAGTCACCATGGTTACTTTGTCTTCAACACCGCATGCGATATTGATGACAGCACTTCTAGTGGGCCCATTCCAACACTGGATTCCGCCCTCGTACTTTTGCCTCGAGTAAAGGTTTTCTGGTGGTCCAGCCCAACCAGACCATCTACCAAGCTCAGTTTGCATGCCAGTTGTGCTTTCTTGAGTTGCTCTTTCGAAGGGACATAGGGTGTAGGTATATTCCCTATCCTGGTAGCTGAAACACTTGCCCTTCAACGGGAAGAATACATTTGCTGGGCCAAAGTCGCTGTTTATCTCCTCCTCCAACTTTCTTATAGCATTTTCTTTCTCATTCAACTCTCTTCGATATTGTTCCAATAGCTGAGAGTTTTGTTCCTTCCTCTGGCGAGCCTCCTCTTTGTATTGTGATCTAATTGCTGAACCTTGGTTGGCAATCTCCTGATATCTCGCCTGTTCCGCTCGGTACTGTTCGCCCAAAACTCCACAGGTGTTTTCACATTTTATCGATGAGTTGTATTCATCGGTGGCGTCACAACAATCGCATTGACCATCGTTGACCCAAGCAGATGGAATTAATTTTTGCATGTAGCCCACATTGGAACAAAAAAACTGGCCATGAATACAAGCTGAGGTTCCCGGCTCATCGCTGGCATCACTGCAATCACAATAATCATCGTTGACCGACTCAATCGGTATAGTAGCCGACCCATCAATACATTTAAAACTCTGACCACTTGTTAACTCGTATAGGTGCTTCCTCTCTGGATGAACACCGATCAAGTATTTGTTATCAGGTATACCTGCTTCGACACCTGTCAGTGTTGTGTCGCTCAGTTTGTATAGTACAATAATCGCAATAGAGGCCAGAAAAAGCTGGCTAAAACATCTTTGCAATTTGACTGGAATGGAAAAATATGATTTAGATGGAGGTGCTTGTGCTGTACCTTCATTAATATCATCGATCAGCTTGCTGCAAATACCTCCAGGTGACAGCATCTTTGAGGGGTTTCGATCAGCTTGGCTATTCGGATGACCACACTGACAAAGTCCAGGATAAATAATGTAGTGTCTCTCTAATTTCTTGCTAATCTGTCATTAAGATCCCGTCATAAGCGAAGAATATTGAAGTTCTTGCTTAAAATATTATGATTTAGTTAATCCGGTTGTCAGTTAATATAATCGAGTTGTTTAAGTAAGTCAGGCAATAAATATCTTTGGGCCACATGCTTCGAATGTCACTTTCGGATTCCATGAGTTTTTGAGTGAGAAAAAATGCACGATGCGCGATTGGGGAGACACAGAAAAAAGGGGATGCAAAATTTGTACGATTCCGGAATGTGATGGACGTCGAGGTCCGGCTTTCGAACTGTCGCTAGTTGGCTTCACCAACTTCAATAAAAAATGAAGTTCAGGTGTAATTATGGCAAAATCAGTATTAAATGTGATATATTTTAATTAAGTTCAGAGAAACTTTTACCTACAGATAGATCATGAGATCAACAAATTACACTTTGACGAGAGATGTGTTTCTCATGACTATAGCCGCTATTCTATGGTGTGAATATGGCTATTATTACTATGTTTTCCTTGTCAGTTGTCCAGGTTGGCCAATCAGAAGTAACGATGCAAACATGACTAAAATCATGGTTATATCTGACACTCACATCATGGGTCGAAGGAAGTCTTATAGAATCGATAAGTTGCGGCGGCATTCTGAAATGGCTCAATCTTTTGCGATATCCAACTACATATTTGAACCAGAAGTAATCATGTTCCTAGGAGATATTCTTGACGAAGGATCCACTGCACCAAATGTCCACTTCGAAGAAGAAATTCAAGAATTTAATAGAATTTTTCCCCATAATCCCATGGTTCAAGATCGTATCATCATCGCAGGAAACCACGATGTTGGATACCACGATCGTATGGTTATGATCCCCTACGCTTTAGATAGATTCAGATCAAAGCTTCTATGTACCGGTCATGTGAATATAATACCTGCAAAAGAGAATAGAAACTTGAACATCATAGTGACGAATTCCATGTCGTTTTACAACGACTCCTGCGAGTTTTGCGCCCATTCTAAGGCAATCTCCAATCAACTGTCGGAACATTTGGAGCAACAGAAAAGGAAGGATCCAGAGCAGTTTGCATCACCGATTCTACTAACACATATACCATTGTATCGTAGAAATGACGAAGCCTGCCAGTATCCTAGTTCTATGAGAGATAGAGTCAAGATAGATAATGAAGAGGGTAAGGATACACTGCACAAGAATGCATCCGAGTTTTTGCTTCAAAAGTTTCGACCCAGATTGGTATTGTCTGGGCACACGCATATGAATTGTGAAATTTTCCATGAATATCCAACGACAAAATTGCAAAAGGAGAACGGAAAAAAGATTCGAGAGATAACTTTGACTTCATACAACCACAAGTATGCCGAAACACTTCCAGCATTTCTGCTTATAACTGCCAACGCAACAACCTTCCAAACGCAAACTTGCAATCTCGTAAACGAATACTTGATAGCGAGTGTCTATGTGATTTTACTCATAATTATTTGTTACAAAATATCAAGACATTTCAAGACAGATTATCGTTTGTTGGATCAGACAGTTCAATTTGATCAAGTTTCTTAAGATCAAGAAAGAAGAATAAAGCAAGAGTTTGACCCGGAAGTTGGTTGAAACGAGAGTATTTTTCTCCTAAGTTTCTCAATTACATGTCAGATTTATTTATTTGTGACCATGAACCGCTTTCTTCAGCTCGAAGCTTAAGCACTAAGAGCAATCTAACACTTAAGAGCATTCTTGTCCTTGTTCTCCTCGGTCTTCTTCTTTCCAGACTCTGGATCCACGCACCAGCAAGCCGATCGGTTACATTGCTTGGCGCTGTAGGCTCCGTCAACCTCGCAAGAGGTCACTTCCGGAATGTCGGTCTGCGAGGGTGGTACTGACTTCAAGGCCTTTGCTCTGTCCATCAAACAGGCACACTTTTGCAAGTTCTTCTTTGGTGCTGTCTGTGGAATACCCTCCTTGTCCCAACATTGGCAAAAGTTTGAACCATGATGACACTGAAGGGTGGCATAGGATCCGTCGTCATTGCAATTTGGCACAACAATGGCCAAATTCGATTTCTTATAAACGTCCTGTTCCTTGACGAGCTTCTCGGCGGCTTCTCTCTTCTGCATGCACTCCGATTTTGCTTGTGAGCTTGGCGAAACGGCGACGGCTGCCACAAGGAGGGCGGCGCTTAAAACGGCTAGATAGATCTTCATATTGTAGGTGTGTTAGTTTGTTGATTTGTCCTGTAATGACCAAGATGAGAAATTTGTTTCCTCTTCTTATTTCTATTATTGTTGCTCTTACTCCGACGAGATGCAATGATTGACTGAAACTGAATTGAGACCAAAGTGTTCTTAATGCGAGTGTTGAGATTAAAAAGAGCGCCTCTTATACTCCATCAAATGGCTTGCCAAAACAACCAGCAATGAGCTCACCGTGTAAAGCTAGAGCTATTCTGGATGCCATCGACATCATTATCGCCACTTCTGTGGTGGTGGTTCTCATCAGAACTACCACGAGGCACTTGCTATGATTGTGATTCCAACAAGTGGTTGTCATGCAAAGACTTTGCGAGACTGAGATAGTTATCTTTTGTGAGCAACTAAGAAGACGGCAACGACAACAACAACAACAAGTTGTTGATTGTATATGGCAAGCTGAGGAGCATACTAAGAATAAGACTGCGAGTCAGCAAAGATGATGATGAGAATTGTTAGGATGTCGCCTTGATTCCATGAAGAGGGGTTTGCTGAAGACTATGATCAAAGGGAAAAAGTCGTGGTACTAAACAGTGGATGGCAGGTTACTACAGCAATGAGCTCGGAGCTTGAATCTCGAGCCATGGAGTTTTATCGCACCTGACGCAAGTAGATTTAATTATATCCTTCAAGTCGCAGATTCGCAGGCAACACTGACTATAATATCTAGTCGGTAGTGTATCGAAAGGAAAAGGAAAACAAAAACAACAGCAAGAGCGACATGAAACCACACACATGTAGTAAGCTCGTTCCTCGAGATGTATCACCAACTTTGCTCTGCTGCGACAACTTGTTGCCATCTATGCATGTCTCTCTTCCAACCTCTTATCTAGCCAACAGTGGTGGCGGTAATTGTGGTTATTCCAATCTGAGTAAGCAGTTTACAAGGTATATAGAATGTAATTGCAAAGTTGCGTCCTAGTCACATGAGCTACAACTACATTTTGTCGAGTATTCAAGTTGATTGAAATGAACTAAAGTGAGGGAAAGGGATACATGTTCCACTAGACACTTGGATGGATATCAACTTTTTGTTTTAATAATTCTATCTCTACTCCGGGAGTCGATTTCCAGGCATACTCGCTACTTGCAAAACTTGCAATGCCTCAATACTTGTTCAATCCATTCATACTAATAGCTGAGAAGACAATCTGAGTTTTATTTATCCTCATTGGTACGCCATCTTAATGATGCACGTGTCATCTTTAATTTGATGGAGAGCTTGGGTCGCCCTTGTGGCTGTAATCAATGTAAGTCTTGACCGAGTATCTAATAAACATACCAATTGAGAGTGCTGATACTAAACCTGATGGCATAAACTTTCTCGACTTTAGGAATCTTTGTGTCATCATTGCTCCTAGGACGCCCGAGCTGGCATACGTGAGCCAGTAGTTTCTGTTTTGTTTTTGAAGGATTTCGTCGAATTAGATTTTTATTGATTCATTTCAATCCTAAAATACTTAAGCTCTTTAATAATACTTACCCTTGACTTTCTAAGTAGCTCCCTGTTCCGATAAGAGCACCAAATGTTAAGCCCGCAGCTAGCGATGGCACTGATTTTGCCTTGACATATCCCAAAACTCCTCCGGTTGCGACGAGGATGGCATAAGTGGCGCTAAAAATATCGAATGGCATCTTGTCTAAGAATGAAGGATTTGCTGGTGTTGTTCCAGGTGGTATTTCAGTTGTCATCTCGATTTATTTCTTCAATAGATTAAAGTTGATGATGATAAAATAGATTCTTCCAACAAGATACAGATCGAATATAAACACACGCGTAGAAAATTAGAATTTGCCACAGATGCGGAATACCAGCGAGACTCTCGTTGTACACTTCAATGTCCAACGAGAGTCTCCCCGAGTGCACGTATAAAATGCATGATCGAAAAAGTCCATGTTCTAATTTGTATCGAGTCTAAGTTATTGATGATAATGGAGACATCAGCAAACGATTAGATGCAATATATCATGCAACTCTTGGTTATGCTAAACCAAAGAGTTTACCAAATTATGGATTTAATTAGTGCGATAAAACATAGCTGATACGAGCTCAAAAGAATTGCAAACCTTTATGGGTCCTGTTCTTGAGGCCATGGGGAGATCATTGTAAGAACAGAGATTCGGTAGCGATAACATTCTTGTGTGATTTCATGATAACGACTCTATGGTTTTGGTGATGATGGTGATAATTAAGATTGTGCCAAGGTTGAACTAAAATATGGTTATATAATTTTCAATCTTTTGTCGATGCTTTTGGGCTATGCACTCGGAAATCCAGACAATATTGCGAATCTCTTGCTCCTTCAACTTCATATAGGAGTAGAAGACTCCAAAGTGAAATTGTTGCATGAAAGCATTGACATTTAAATGAACCTCATGCTGGAAAAACCTATCCTCAAGACTTTTCTCCTCGTTCATATTGCTTCCATCACCGGAACCCTCAAATAGAACCCGATACTCGCTAATAAAGTCGGCGACATGCCTAACTTGCTCGTACTCGTCGGCTCTAGCCAGTGCGGCCAGACCATATGGAAATAGTCGTCCGCAGCGTGGATATAATTTTGCACGATCCTCCTTGGATAGTTCTGTTCCAAATGAATTGATTGTAATAATGAAACATCTACGATCAGCTTCGAAAGCTAGAATATCGCACATAACCTCACCGGTCCGGCCCCCGATTTGCTTCTTGCAAAAGTCGTAGAACGTTTCAAGGTATGATTTGTAAAGGGTGTTTCTAATGATCTCTATATTTAACTCATCCAAATCCTCCTCGGCAATGCAATCGACAAAGAAAGGAGCCAGCGGAGTGTCCACCAGGACAGCGTTGTACAAATCGGCTGGCGTTTGGGCAACATGAATGGCGGCCATCTGGTCGAAGCTACCCAGTGGGTGACATTTAGAGATTAGCTCGCCAATTGGTCGTTGATGTAGAGTTCCTGTGATCAAGAGTATAATATTATCTATCATATATGAGTAGGTTATAAAATCTAAAAATACAGCCAGCTGGCCACTAGCCTGCGCCCTGAGATATTGAAACTCGCGACACGCTTGCTCTCGTAGACGCTCCTCGATGATGGGAACATTTATCATAGATTCATTGGATAATATACTGCCATACCCAGTTGTTTGTAGGTGAACCTTGAGATCGTCCAGAGATTCGCATTGTACGAGATTTGTGTAATCACTTCGCTTCAATAGAGAGTCCTTGAAGCCCCTGGTTAGACCTTCGAGGTATCCGTTGTTTGAGTTGAATAAAACAAATTCCAGCATCTTGTATATTTGTTAGTGGGATAGTAGTTTTCGTTGTTAGAATTGTCTGATTTGGAGTTCCTCTAATTGATTGCACAACATTTAAATCGCTTAGACCGGATTCAATCTAGATAAATAGTTACTTGATTCTAAATTTGGTTAAATTAATAAAGGATAGATGGAAAAATAAATAATTAAATTCTAGGGTCTCATGATGAAATGCTTACAGCTGTTCACCTTTCAAGATGCATGGTCATCTTCGGCGGCTGTGGAACACCGTCTCTGTGTGGCATCAGAACTTTGGGGCTCTTTTGCCTCACTCATTCGGTTTGTGCGCCATATTGGCTTCGCGGTTTTTCCAACTCATGGCCAGAAAGTATCTAGTCTCTGCTCTCTTCAAAGATATCTGCCAAAATTTTATACCTTCAGCAATTCATCTTCTATTGTGATTGAAATTTGCGATGGGGATCTGGATTGAGCAATAGCTTCCTCCTTCCATCGAGCTCACGTGCTGATTTCCGCCACGAAGATTAAGCGCCATTTCGTTCATGGTTGCCAAGGGTAACGTCATACTGCGAATCCCATGTATTTTCTTTATGACAATTTTTACAGTTTTGAAGAAGATTTGTTGAATCCATCTAAAATAATCATGGCAAACAATGGTCAAAGCGAAAAAATATTCTTCCTCTGGACCAAACAGGTCAAGGGTTCCTTTAGAAGCCTTAGAGATTTACTCCTAACCTCGAAAGACAAGTGGCAGGTGTTGGAGATAGTGGATACAAATCAGTTAGCCAGCTATGAGAAAATTGTACAGAAAGAGGTAGCATGTTTTGCAATATTGAATCCAACCAGATACAACTTTACAAGTAGAGAGTTGAAACAAATTTGGCGAATCTATGCCTTGGGATGCTCACTTTTAGTTGCATCCGGCGAGCGAGACGGGGACTTGGACAGTAGAATTGACACTAGCAATCTGAATGATGTAATTTTGCCATTTGGAGTCAAGTTCAACGATGATTGTGTCATCAGGCCAAATTTGTACAAGCAATATCATCCGAGAGATGCGATGCTCGAGGATTTTAGCGCCAATCGTGGAGTTAGCGATACTATGAACCGTCTTGCTTTGACCAAAGTAGCGAGTAGCTCGATTGCAGAGTTATATAACCGAAAACTTGGGCCCAAGATAATTTATAGCAAAGGTTGCACATTATCAATTTTGAACAAATCCTCAACAATTGCAATGACCTCATCTCAATGGGCAATTCCAACTCGACAACCCATTTGCACCTTCTACAAATCGACAAGTGTCCAGGGAAAACCAAGAGCAAGAATGATTGCCTTTGGATCAGCCAATCTACTCACAGATCACTATATAAACAAAGAGGATAACAAATGTCTCGTGGTAACTTTGCTCGAGTTCCTGAAGAATCCCGACTTTCCCATAAATCTAAGCGACGCCAAGACCATAGAGATACCAGAGTATTTTGTGCCACCTGATGCGGACAAGCTTCTCGATACTCCCATTGGATGCCTTCAAGAATGTGAGCCTCTCCCAGAGAACAAGCGAAAATTACTCGATCTTCGCCTGTTCAATATTGATAACCGTATGTCGCCCTTGATAGGTGAGGCCTTTGAGATGTTTAAAATGATTCGCGAGCCATTAACTCTAGTAAAACCCGAGCTCCCGTTCAAGTATCTCAGCTTCGAGCCGGCAACTCATGGGTTCCCTTTGCGCAAGATTCAAAGTGCAGAGGATTCTCGGTTGAATTAAATTAAACATTCCCGAAGCTAAGATCACTATTGATAAGTTCTCTTTGTTTAGCTAAGCAAATAGACATTTTATACCCCAGATTACCTGCACTCATACCTGTACCCCTATTCATCTTTCCAGCGAAGTGATGTAATATCTCTATGTATCAGTAACTGAATGAGGAGTGATGAAGGTTAAAATTATGCAATTTATCGATTGCTAATATTTCTAGTGAGTTCTTTATTTTTGTTTGTTTTCTATTTCCATTCATGGCCATCGATTGCTCGTCGCCTCGTGCACGAGTGACATAAGTTAGATTTGCACTTTCAAACTGAGCTATGTATTAGGTCAAAATTTGGAGAGTATATAGTATCATTATCGATTGTTTCTGATCAACTTTAGGCGTTTGCAAAGTTACCTGAGCTAATTACGCTGCCTTCTTGGAGGCGGCGGCGGCGGCCGCTGCTGCTGCTCCGCCTTTGATCGAAGACTTGTCGTCGGAGTACGTTTGCTGTTGTTGCTGTTCAGTTGGTTGCTGTTGCTGTTGGATTGGTGTTTGTCCCATTGGAGCCAGGGTTGAGTCCATCGGCACCTGCATTTGCTTCTGCTCCCCATCCGTAGCCATTGGCATCTGAACTTGCATTTGTCCCACTGGGCCCATCGACATTTGAGCAATTGGCATCTGAGCTTGAGCCATCTGCTCACCGCTTCCATAGCCCCCGCCATTCATAGTCTTGCCCATTGGACTGGCCATTTGTGTTTGGGCATCCATTTGTCCGCCTCCATTCGCACCGCTCTTGTCCGAACCGGAAGTTGCCACTGGCTCGCTGCTCAAACCTGGCTCATTGGACTTGATGTTTGCCCTAAATCCATTCTGGTCGGCAACATACTCAACGTGTCGGTACTGGCCGCTGGTGTCCATGTATCCGTAGGATCCACGAACAACTCCATTCTTGTCGCTCTCCTCCTTGCGATACTGTCCATTGCCGTAGTTGTCCTCAATCTTGTAGTCAAAGGCAAACGGCTCGGCCATGCCCATGGGCGCAGCGCCGCCGTAACCCTCCTCCTGTTGCTGTTGATAATCCGAATCGCCCTCTTGCTCCTGTTGCTGTTGTTGACCCTTGGTAGAGTAGGAGTCGGATCCAGACGCTCCCTTAGCTCCGCCTGATCCGTTATTCTTCTTTATGCTCATCATACCTAAACCGCTCCCATAGCCTCCACTTCCGGCTGCCATCGATTTAGCTCCCTTGTCGCCACTGTCCATTGGACTTTGCTCTTCCTGTTGTTGTTGTTGGTCGGGACTGTAGGCTTGACGGAATCCGTTCATCTTCATCTGGCCAACCGAGTTCATTTGACCATAGCCGCCCATTCCGTTCGTCGGGCTCTTGGTTGAGGTGGGCGTGGCCATGTCGCGCTGTCGCTGCTGCTCCATTGGCATCTCTTGTTGCTGCCCCTGGGCTGAGTACGACGATTGAGTGGTGGCCTCATTTCCATTTCCGTTTCCATTCCCATATCCGTTTCGCATGCCAGACCCCATGCCCATCTCCATGGACTTGCCCTTGCTGCTGCTGCTGATGTCATTGAAGTTGCTCATTGGAGACATGGATCCCGAGTTGTTGATGCCGTTGCTCGACCTCGAAGCGCCCATCTTGCTGCCGTAGCCGCCATTGTTCATGGCCACTGCCATCATTGGACTCAACGACATTGTCATTGGCACCTGCATTTGCATTTGCTGCTCGCTTGGGCCGCCGTAATTGCCGGCACCTGACATTGGCATTTGGGTTTGAGTTTGCATATCCATTGGCATCTGTTGTTGTTGCTGCATGGACATTTGCATTGGCATTGGCATTTGCATCTGCGAGTCCATTGCTGCCCCTCCGTAGGCTCCATTTCCGGCCATCGACTCGGCGGCCTTTCCATTCATGACCATAGATGGCAACATAGGCATCATTTGCTTTTCGCCATATCCACCAGCACCACCATTCATCTTCATGCCACCTCCCATTCCCATCTTCATGGCCATTGGCGACATGGTCGTTACTGAGGCTGACTGACGGCCACCGTACTTACCCATCTCCATTGGCGACGGCGACAACATACCGCTCATTCCGTAGGAGTTCATTTGACCCTCTGGCTTGCCCATCATTCCCGCGAGCATGGACATTGGTGCCATTGTGCTAGTGGTTGTTGAGTAGCCCATTCCCATTCCACTTCCGCTCATTGGCGACATTTTACCTGAGCCATCTTGATCGTAGGCCGACTGTTGCTCTGGTTCCTGTTGATCCATTTGCTGTGGCTGCTGCTGCTGTTGCTCCGAATCGTCATCGGACACTTGTTGCTGCTGCATTATTGCCGCCACCATCATCTTCTTCATTTGCTCCCTCTTCGCTGGAGCCATCATTTGGGTCTGAGGTGAGGACATCATCATCAAATTAGCCATCATTTCCGCCTTCATCGCTGGCGACTTCATCATTGCGGCCATTTGCGCTGGCTTCATCATCGTGCCAGCACCAGCTCCATCTCTGACAGCCATCATTGCGGCGCCACTCGGGTAGCCAGCCTGCTGCTGCTGTTGCTTGGCACTTAGCATCTTGTTCAACATGGCGTTCACCATCGACGGTGACATCTTCTTCTCCTGAGATCCACGTCTCTGGTTGGCCCTCCTCATCGACGAGCCTCTGGCGTATCCATTTCCGCTTTGGCCCATGGATCCCATTGCGACACTACTTGCCGGCGACATTATCGAGTTGTACATTGGCTGCTGTTGCTGCTTCTGCTCGTTGTTGTTCATGTTGTTTTCATAACCTGAGTTTGAGTTCAACATGTTCATCGGTGGAGCAACCTGTCGCTGGGTGGCCTTCGCGCTGGCTCCATTCGACGACATTTGGTTTGCATAAGCGGCCTTATTGGCCAGGGAAATCATCATATTCTGCGCCAAGCTACTTGGCATGGCCATCTTTTGCTGATTCGCCGCCATTGGCATGGCCATTTGCATTGGCTGCTGCTGCTGAACTCCGTTCATCATCAATGAGTTGTACTGGGATCCACCTGAGCGCATGTACTTCATGCTCTTGCCATTAGACTGCTGTTGCATGTTCATCAACATAGAGGCCATCGCCTTTTGCTTGGCAAACATCATCATTTGTTGTTGTTGTTGCTGCTGCTGGTCTTGTCCTCCATTGACGCCTGTTGCTGCGCCAGAATCGTAGGCTTTCGTCGACGACTCTTGCTCTTGTTGTTCAGGCATTTGTTGAGCGCCACTTCCGATCATCATCTGTTGCTCCTGTTCCGGTTGTCCAGCTTGATTTCCATAGCTGCTGCCCGCTCCGCCTCCGTTTCCGTTGGCCGACTTCTCGTTGCCATAGCCAGACTTTGGGTTCATTGGGGTCTTCGATTGCTCGTCACCGAAACCGGCTGCGTCGCCGTTGGTCTTGCTAGAGGCGCTTCCGTTAGAATAGCTCGAGTCTGGCGAGTCCATTTGCTGTTGCTGCTGGAGACGTCCGTTTCTCTGTCTTGAGCTTCGTATCACTTGTCTCTGAGACTTTTGCTGCTGCTGCTCCATCATTTGCTGTTGCACATCCATGGGTCCAATTCCATTGCCGATGGGTCCGGCCTCACGCTCGAGCTCTGATCCGCTTCCGCTAGAGTTGGTCTTGTCTTGTTGATCTTGTTGTTGCTGCTGAGAGTCCTGCGAGTCAGTTGACTGCTGCTGTTCCTGCTGCTGACGCGAGTTCATCTGTTGTTGGACGCTGTTCAAGTTTCCATTGGCCGGAATGGTGACCATGGCGCCACTCGAGCCTCCGTTGGCCGAAGTTGTCGTTCGGTCCCCATAGGAGCTGGTATCCTTATCGACTGGCCCACTGATGGCATCCTCCATTGAGCGACCCTCGAGGGCATCGCGAAAGGAGCGCGTCTCACTGTAGGCGGCCAGCGAGCTGGTGGTTGGCAAAACTATTCATAGTTCGGAGGGGGAAATGAAAATTAATACACGAGTCCATGATAAAAATTTGCAACTTCCGGTTTATCAGTGAAAAAAACTTTATCACTTACCTGAATTCAATAGGAGCGCCAAGGCGCATAGGAGTGCCAGTAGGCCAGCGCGTGACCTAGTGGCGTTGAATTTCATGGTAAGCTTCGAACTTTGGTCGTGTTTCAATTTGATTCTTTGGTATTCTTCTCAACCAACCGACCAATCTAATCCACTCTTCCACTTTCAGATGATAGAACTTGCTTTAAATTTCTTGAGACTGTTGGAAATTTTTCAAGTTTTTCTCATACACCATGCTATACGATCACAGGATACTACTGATGCTAAAACCAACTAAAGTATAAATGATAAGTTGTCCTTGTGAAACAAAAGACTAAACTTGCGACTGATACCCAAATTCTTCTGTTGTTTTGACTTTTATACTCGATAACTTCAATCATTCAATCCACTGCTGACTATGAGCAAAACGATAACTAAAATGGGCGATCGAGTTTCTCCTCGCTTCCATTGCAACAGGTACAGCTTATGGAGTAATCAAGGCGAACATTATGGACTTTTGGGCAGGCGGACGTACTCGCGCGCGCACACACTCACACTCACACTCCTTCGTTCACACAAAGCAAACAGGTGGCCACCGTATAGTTGCAAGCCCAGGTAGTACCTGTAAGCTCTTGCGTCGCCTGTTGATTGGCCGGCCGGTCGGCCAGCTTCTTGGGCTTGCGCGTGCACTGGATCAGATTGCGGCAGGAAATAGCGTTGACTTTGGCCACAAGTCTCGCGCAACACAAAGTCGAGACAGCGAAAGGTGGAGAGAAACAGACGAGGAGGGGAAGCGACGGGCCACCTGTGGATTTTGTCCAGACACTAACTCTACTTTTCCCTCTCACTCCCCCCCCCCCGACTTTGAGCATTCGTCTGGCGGACAGAGGGTTGCCCACAGCTACACTAACTATTTACATAGACTTTCCAGTGTGTATTTTCAAGAAGAGAAAGGCTGCTGGCTTGCGGGCAGTCCTTCGGCAAAAAATCGCAGGCTAATCCGGCGACGTTACCTGTTGCTGCTGCTGCTGCTTCACCTGCCGCTGACCAAGATAGATCACGAGCACCTCACCTTACGTCACCTGTGAGACTTTCATCTAACTGGAACAAGAGTCCAAATGGATGGAGAGAGAGAGAGAGGAGGGAGAGGCGGAGCTTTTGCCTTCATCGCTAATCAACTCTCAAGGTAGCGCTCAGCAAGCTCATCATGTAATCATAAATCACCCGTTAGGGTTTTCGGTTCGCCGCGAGGCTGCTGCCGTCGCCACCAACTCTAACTAATTCATGCGGTTCTTTCGTTATTAGCGCAAGAATCTCTTCAATCAACAGGTAGGCGCTACGCGCTAATCACGAGTCACTTGTAAGACCAGGAAAGTTTTTGCTGCTTGGTGAGCGGGCAAAATACAGTAGTTGAGTGATTCGAAAACGAGAAGAAGAAATTAATCTTCCTACTCAATGAGCAGTTATTTTCACGGACACCTAATATTTTTCTCCTCCCAATCGACTGGCCCACTTGTCGATCCGTCATGCTTTGTCGTTTTCATGAGGCCGTTAAATTGATCGCTTAATTTGGACTTGTTGGCGATTGATAGATAGAACATTTGGATCATAAAAAGGAGCTCAATACAACAAGTGCGCTCCAAGTGTGTCCATAAAAATCACCTTGCTCGAGGTGAGAAGGCGGAAATTGGACGCCTTTGAAAATTGGACGAATCGCTTAACTGGTGGCAAGATAAGAGGAAATAAAACTTTAGAAGAAAAGACAAATAACTAGTCGAGCAATGAAACTCTATAGCTTTTTCAAATCTTGGAGTTATCAAGTCTCAATGCTGTCCAACACTAAAACTGACAATAGATCATCAAAAAAGTTTCCACTTTTCTTCCTCCCTCTCACATTTTCAATATCAAAACTCTGTACCACGAGAGGCGGGCAAGCAGTCTAGAGTTTGTGATGAGAACTTCCAAATTCTTGGCGCGTGAATAAATTTGCCTAAATAAATCAAACTGTAGCCTTCACTTGCTAGCGTCATTCGCGAATCGAGGCCAAGGATAGAAATTTTGAGAGCAAGGCGAGCAACGAGAGGACGACAATGGCAGGAGAAGAGAGACAAATACAGCAACAACAACAACAACAACGACAACGACAACGACAACGACAACGACAACGACAACGACAACAACTCAACTCAATAAATATAAAGTCATAATTTAATTTAGTGACTCGCTTCATCTTGAAGCCTATGTGTTACTCAGTTTGTGGCATAAATTTTGCCCACCAAGTCCGTTACGCTAATTTGCATGTTCACAGGTACAACGATGGACAGGTAGGTAGACAGTCTGATTGACTGACTGACTGACGGGCTGACTGGTGTTATTTGGTAAACTTGGTTAGTTGTAGGTGTCAATATCTTTGTGTTTCATTTGTTGCTATTCGAGATTAACATGCAAACTAAAAATACAAAGCTGGCGACGAGACTAAAAACAACTCTCTTCTTAGGCAAAATAAGCAACCACTACAACGACAAAGATAGACAAATCAGGCCCACCACCAAGTCCATGGATCCACCTGTTGATCGTCTCTCCTTGTCCAGTTGTTGGTTGATTAAAAGTCGGAAATTTTTCTATCTGTTTGCCTGGTCTGTCTAAGCCGGCGAATGAATTTTCAATTAGTTAGCTGGCGCGAGTTCCAGGCCTTTGCTCACCTCACTTTGTTTTATGATCCATGTCCTCCGTTGCCGTTTGGTCATCAGATTGGAACTCTATCTTAAGAGAGAGAGAGAGGAGAGTTTTAGAGAGAAACTCAAATCGACTCATCAAACTTGACTTCGCTGCCAAAGTTTGTTATTTCCATATCGACAATCAAGTTCATTGAAAGTTGCACATTTCATTCACCGACTCAACCTCAACCTCAACCTTAAATTCCCTCTTCAACGCGAATCTCTCTCCCCATTTTAACCTACAAATTGGCTCAACAGGTGAGCTGGCGGCCAGCTTGCGACAGACAACAAACGGCGCTCTTTGCTCATTTTTGACAATTCAAAATCAATAGTCCACCTGCGGGCTCTAGAATCAACTGCTCAACAAGTGGCCGGGCAATTCAATTAAACTTACTGCTAGTTGGCTTACTAGCTGGCCAGTCGATTGGACTGCCAACTGCCAGCTTGACCAGCAGTCGGTTGGCTGCGGCCAGCTTAGCTACTTGCTCCTGAGTGGAACAATTGGCTCAACACTTGAAAAATCATATCGCTGAGCAATATTGAAGTCGGCCGGCCGGCCACACTGGTGGCCAGCTCACCTGCTTGCACTCGTCCATTGGCTCTCTCGTTTCGTCATTACTACTACAGCCGCCGCCGCCAATCAGCTGACTCAGTGGGCTCGGCCAGCTAATCAATGGCTTGACTTGCTCTCCCTCTAGCGTGATGATTTGCATATGCCAACTGGATACAACTACGACAACTTCAATTCAATTTGCCACCCGATTGGCAGGTTCACTTCTCCCGTCCAGCCGATCCACTGGCCAGTCCCTCAAGATTCCATAGCAATTCCAATGTGATGGACTGGCCGCTGCCACCAGCGCCGCTGACCTTACTTACAGGTGGTTTTGTTGCTCGGCGTCTCAAGTTCACCGCCGACTAACGAGAACGAGCAGGTCGCAGAAACGCGTGCAGGTAAAAGCGGTGTGATTGTGATTTGATCGGCGGATCATTTGTTCGACTTATCCCTTCCTTTTTGATCTACAACTAGAGATTGCGACAAAAACGCCAGCTCACTATCTAGGAAGACTAGAGACAATTGGCAATTTATATCTCGCCCAAAACTCACGTTTTTCCTCTGTCTCTATCTTTCTATCTAAAACACTAAACTCTCGCCCGCCCGCCAGCCAATTTATTTGCGCTCGACATTTGAAACTGTTGGTTGTGCCAAGACGCCGGAAGAGTGAGTTGGTTCAGTTTACTTTTCTTGCGGCAAACGGACAGACTCAATGCATCGGCCAATTAACTTGGCAACTCGCGTGAGAATGCCAATAAGGTGTACAGTCGAGGAAATAGGTGATGAGAGCAAAGGTGGACGAGATTTAGTGTCTCCTCCGACAAGTGGCAAGTGGCAAGTGGCAAGCGGAAGTGTTTGGATGCACACATGTAGCGGGCAATCGAGCTCCGTGGGCGGCGGTGTCGAAGGCAGCCACTCGTGAAGTGAGGAAAAGTCTGCCGCCGTTGTTAAAGTTTGATTGGAAATTTGTCCAGAAATCAGAAATCAATATCCTTAACCGCCGACTGATTTTCCTCGCCCTATCTCTTTTATTCTCGGCCGCCATTACAACTGATGGCGGCGGTGGCGGCCGCGACGACGACGACGAAGAGCAACAAGTAGATCACATTGAACTAGTTGGTTGCTCGATCAGATCGTTGGTCAGCCAGCCAGACTTTGGACGAAACGGCAGCGAGAAGATCAGCGGTTGCACAAGCCACTTGTTGCATCAACATCAACATCAACATCGTAAGCGGCTCACCTGAGGTGGCCATGTCTACACTGGCACCTGTATGCAAGAGCAGTCAGGTGAAAATAATTGGATTTGATACGGATGTGGCCGTATGGAAATTTTGCGTTCCAAGTTTGTTCTTGTAGCAAGTGGAGCCACTAGTTGCCTTGCTCTGCGTTCGCTTAGCTTGTTTGTTCTTGCGGTGGATGAACAATCGGCGAGGGAAGTCTTGTTTCTTCAAAAACTTTTGCTCGCCTGCTTGCCTTAGGTCTGCTTTCGACACAACAGAGAAAGTGCCGCTGATTGGCTGGCCCGCCAGTTGACTAGGTAAACTCATAGCTGACGAGTGAGCGATATGAATGGATAAACTTGACTCGCAACTTGAGCTGAACTACGAGGGAGAGATGACGAAACTAACCAAGGGGAATCACGAAAGTTTTGCATCCGCACTGTTGGCCAGTCGGCTGACTGGCTCACCGACTAGCTCATCTCTTCCTTTTGCTCGTTGTTGTTGCCGCCCGAACTGCAACAAGCACAGGTGAGGTTCACCTGTCGCCATGGTAGTGATGACGGGTGCGCTTATTAACTCGGCAACAACTGTGGCGGCGACGACGATAGCAAGAGCCACCGAAAGAGAGATGAGTTCCTATTGGCCTTGTATGTTATTTGCTCTTGCACCGCTTGCGTTGTTTTAGTCGGTTTTATGATAAAAAGACGGACAAATGAGCTAAATGATTAATCTGCAATGCAAAATCTAGATCTCCAATGGCAAGGGATGAGATAGTGATCAAATTAACCCCATCTAAACTTGGGCGCGGAAAATCTCGACCTTTTGTATGGAGATGGATGCAAAATTAAAATTTAAAGCACAGTTCAAGTTTCTTCAGAACCTTATGGTCTCGGGGAAAAACTAAACTTTTTCATCCCAGCCAACAAATTGCTCGGCCCTTTGATCGATGCTACTCTTTGGTTAAAAACAAGCAAAGACAGAGAAACTGGTACCTTGGTTTTATAATGGAAGAGTACGTGCTGAATCTTTCTTTCCCTTTCGCTGCACTTCAAGAGAGTAACATGGACACCTGTAATCATATTGAAATCAATCAAATGATCTCTCGTGCCAACTGAAACTTGCAGAAGTGTCCTACCTGTAGTTCAATGTGCCCGACCGACTAATCAGCCGTCAGCCAGTCGATTAGGTCAATTGGCGAGGTACAGGTGGCAAGTTTCGAACACTCACTGTGAACGTTATGTGTGTTTTTCTACCATATCCCTTCTTCTCCTCTTTCTCCTTGCTCGTGATATGCCAACCCTTAGAGTGAGTAGTAATAAATAATCCCCTTATAAATACACTAATCTCTCTTCAATATTAACTCGATGCCGTTATTCATTTTGTTGGCCTGTTGGTTGGCTAACTGACTTGCTGATTGCTAATTTACCGCTTCGTGACCGTGAAGATTGTCAACTAGAAAACAACTGGTGCCAATGCCGTTACGTTGCCAGGTTAATAAAAAAAGATTTACCTGTTGCTATCTGGTCTAATCTGGTTGCTTTTGCCTGCATCTTGATGCTTCAACAACTGAATTGGAGCAATCAATTTTGACCTCGGCAATAAACTAGCAACAAAACCGACACTTCCCTTTCATGGCGACAAAATGGTGGAAAATTTCAGTTATAATGTCAATGAAAATTTGGATTCATCCTCAGATCCTATTTCATTTCGATGCGAATCACAACGTTAAATCCAAATCAAACCTCATAATAGAAATTGATTGACGAAACTTGAAAATAGAGTCAAGTTTAATTCCAAACTCAAGATGCTAATTAAGCTTGCTGTTGTTTCGATTGCAACTATCCTCTTAATCTTGACAGAAACTCAAGCCACAATCAGGACAAGCGCCACTGATCCCAGTAGGGACTTATTGATTCAAGATCGAGCTTCAAACTCATCGTCTCTCTTCGACTTGATCGACGGTTTCGAGCAGCACGATGTAACGAGACCTAGTGGTAGCGATGGCGACTCGCCTATGTCTGTCTACAGAACACCAACTAACTCATTTGTTAAGCTAGTGAAGGAGTTTTTCAACGACATTGACTGGGACACGATTGCAAGAGCAAGGGATCAAATTGAGGCATTCATCAGGAAAGTGGACAGAATTTATCGAGAGTTTAGAAATGGAGGGAGAGTAAGCGGCAGGAGTAGTGATAGTAGTAATCGCTTTAATTTCATGGATATGATTGAGGGAGAAATTTCAAACTCAAGAATGGAAGAGCCTGAAGCTAGTCAGCGACTCTTCCTTCATTTCGGCAAGAAGAATTCGGGAAGCAAAGCGGACCAAGCGGACGGAGTCAAGGTAAAGGAGATGCTCAACAAAGTGGCCTGTTTTCTCGGCTACATGCGAATGTTAAACTACAGCAACGAGGCATTAGCCGAGTTGGGTGCTAGCAAGTCCTTGATAAATCTATTCAATGGCAAGGAGAAGGGTTCCCATTGGTTCGGTTGATAATGAGCAACAGGAGAATTAATCTCTCCAATCCAAATTTGGTCAAAATCAAACTCTCAGGTTAGGAGGCCGAAGTTTGGCTTTATTGTTGTTGGATTGGGTTGGTTTTTAAGTTGAATTGAGTTGGCTGGTGGTTGTGGTTGATAGTTAAATATGAGTCAATAAACGAGATCTAATACTGAGTTTTTAGTGACGATCTTGGATCACCATCCATCTTTTTCCTCTTCATCGAGAATCATTTAAGTAAATAATCACTAATACTATCATCTAGTGAGAAGCCAACAAGTGGTTGGTGGTAGTCTTGGTAGTTGGTACTTGAACAACAACTCAAATTTCAGGTAGACCAAGCTGTTGAACTAGCGAGTTTTCCTCCTGACTCAAGTCGCCCAAAATATCCGATGTTATTGATAGAGTGTTGAAATTTTGCGACTCACTCGGACTTATGACTCCACTTGCATCACCAATCGGGTCGCTAGGCGCCTCTTGTTGCTGCTGCTGCTCTTGATTGATATTCTCAGCTGCGGCTGCCTCCAACTCTACCACTTCCGACGATCCAGTGGCAACAGGTGGGTCAATTTTCGAGCTCAAGTTGAGGTTCTCGTAATCGCTAACCCCCGAAGCGGGCGACAATTGCTCGGCTTGTTGCGCAACTTGCGGCTCAATATCCACAATAACTGCAACCTCCTCGATTGGCGAGGTGATCTCAATGCTGGCCATTGGAGCCTCTTTTGCCTTGAGCAACATTAGGGTTCGCTTTCGCTTCGTCTCAATAAGTTGATTCCTTTCCTCGTTGAGTAAACTCGATGTTGAGTGACCCGCTCCGACCACCGCTTGTGGCTCTAGCTGACTTCTAGAGGCTCTCGTTGGAATTCTGTAATAATCTTCAATGGAGTCATTGAAATTGGCACTTTTGTTTTCCTCACTCTCCCGTTGATACGACTTCTCTCCTTCTAATGGCACTAATCTATAATTTCCGCTACTGCTATCAATACTACCACTGTCCTTGTTTTGTTTTCTAATCTCACTGTAGGGATTCTTATTCTCGATATCCTCAACAATACCCTCCTCTCTATTGAGATGGACATCGTTTTCATCATCATTGTCCTCGTCCTCGTTCGCATTCTCATTTGGGTAACGCCGCCCAGTGGACGCTCGTATTTGGTGGCTAGAGTTTTGGTCTTGGTCGTAGGTGCTGGTTGTTGCAAAGTCCCAATGGTTTTGGTCAACCATTAGCAACCTGTGCGATTCATCCGGCTCGTCCAACTTGTTGCTGTGGTTCATAGTTGAAACTGGCGATTGATGGATCGACTCGTAGATATTGGCCTTCGTTGGTGCCGGACGCATTGCAACAGAGTTGTTGTCGCCGCTGCCTCCGGATCCCTCCACTCTAATATTGTTCAATAATCTACCTGCTCGCCTACCTGACGCCATTGACGACGACCTCGACCCACTGCCACCTGCCCGCCTGGCCCCTTGATTAGCCAGCTCCACCTTGGGCGGCGTTAATTGCTATAATGACATGCCCATCGAAACTGAGTAATCCGACTCGTAGTGGCTCAACTTGTTGTTGTGACTTCTTCCATTTGTTGAGATCAAAGTTGATGAGGCACCATTGTGATCCGCGTAGATCATGTTACTTCTACTACCTGTCCCCGAATAATATTGTGCACTTCCATTCAACTTGGCCACGCTGGACCTCTTCGAATGCAAATCGTTGTTGTAACAACCTTTAGTTTGTCGTTGTCTATCTTGTCGTCGTCGTCGTCTACTTCCTCCTCCACCGCCGCCACATAATAGAGAGGCAAATTTAGGTAGGGCAACAATAAATATCACATAAATAATCAAATTGATCAATATAAATACAATTAAAACAGCCAATAGGGGCGCCAATAGACGGCGGTCAAACAACGCCAGGGATTTTTGCCAAAAGTTTGCAAAATTTTCATTCGTCTTCTCCGTAATCCTTTGCCTCTCGCCGAGAGGCTCGTGCGAAATGATACTACGCGGAACTCCGCCATCCGCTTCGTTTGCACGGACTTGGCCGCCGTTCAAATAACGGTTTGCTCCAGTTAGGTTCAAATAATCAAGCATTTCCTGCCAAAAGCTAGCCGACTTAATGTTCTGTTCACCTTGCGTAACTCGGTCCAAGCGCGAGCCCCCGCCGAGTTCATTGTTTTTGTTGCCGCCGTTGAGTAGATCTCCATCGAGCAAGTCGACTTCATTGTTTAGTAGATGCGGCGGAAGTCCATTGCTGCCACTCCCACCTGAGGGTTGGATTGGGAGGCCCACCACCTCGACCGCAACTGCCTCACTTCCGTCGCCACTCGACGACGTGACCCACAGAGGTCTTGGCGACGAATGTCTACCTGGCGGCTGGTTAATTAACTTGCCGCTCTGACCGTCGATTGAGGGCAGTACAAGTCTGTCGAATCTAGCCGCCTGCTCGGCGGACAGGGAATTGGCTAAATCCTCCTCGTAGACGCAAGGTGGCAGTTGGCCCAAATCCTCTCTTCCCTCTGGATCCTGTGAGCTACTGTACAATTGTTGGCCGGTAACTGTGCTAATATCATGCCACATTTGGTCCTGTTGGTCGCAGTAACGAACACGCGAAATTTGCCTAGTGTCCGCAAAGACGAAACCCGGAAAACATTGGAATATTTCAATGGTCTCATTGCGGAAGGCCAACTTGACTCGTGCAGGTAGGCGCCGTGTTGCCGGGCAACCATGTTTATGATACCAAAATAACACTCCCCTATTCGTTGGATTAAATCTATTTCCACTTACAAGTTCTAGGCGAATCCTATTTCCACTTGAAGTAAATGAAATCTTATTCTTCTCTATTGGCGACGACAATAAATCCTGTTGGCCATTTGAGCACAAGCTCACGTTTTGCTGATAGAACCAAGCCAAATATAATGGATTCAAACTAGAAATTAACGCCTGGTAGTCGATCCTCTTGGAATCAACCTGCTGTGGTTGGTGTTGCTGGGATAGCAGGTTGCTATTAATATCATCGCCACTAGTGATGGTTTTGTGGTAAATGGTAGAGTTGGAAAAATCAATCAGGTGGTTTTTGTACAATGTAATTGGTAGTTTTGAGATCAAATCCAATTCCGAGAAACTGGTCACGTTGTTTTGATGATTTTGCTCTTGCGTTGAGTTCAACAACAAATTGGATTGAATCAATTGGGTGTCACGGAGTATCAATTGGTCGTAGCCATGACATTGGGCGGCCACTTGTTGCAGTTTCCTGGCCAAATTGAGCCTGAGAATCTCGTAGTCATAGGAGTCAATCTTGAACACAACTCGCCGGCTTCGGTCCTCGCGAATTGAGGCGAGCAAATTGATGTAATTGTTGGTGCCGTAAGCTCTGCCTGCTGGCGAGGAAGTCAAGTCACTAGCGAGGTTGTTATCACCACCGGCGCCACTTGTTGGATCGAAGCCCTCGTAGCTGGCGGCTCGCTCAAAGTGGACATTTGATCTACTTTGCGCCTCCGCTTGTTGTTGCTGCAATTGAAACTGAACTTTCTCGCCACCGCTAGCTGCAGGTGGATCGCTATTGAGTCCGCTGGTCACGCCGCCACTTGTAATTAAGTGCGCGTCGCCCTCGCCTGGAACACCTGTTGCTTGTTGCTGATGCTGTTGTTGTTGGCGATTTCTAGTTGCCTCTTGGCCACCAAACAGTGGCACTGAGGAGATCAGGTTGCCCGAACTATCGCTAACCGATGAAGCAACCACCTTGGGACGAGAGTGGTCGTCGAAGGAGGGAAACAAGCTCGAGGAGGTGGTGTAATCCTCCTCGTCCATTCTATTCTTGTTCTCCGCATTATGAGGCGCAAGTGAGGCGTCCAGTAGTTTCACCGTAACTCGCTGCCCGACTTCCGCCTCGATGGTCCAGCCGCAGCTCAAGTCGGCCGGCTGGCCCGCCGAGTTCTCGGGCCCCGTGGGCGTGGCATAGAAGTTCGGGTAGCCGGGCGAGGCAACGAAGCCAAAGTCGGGCGTGTCTATGGTTTGGCCCCCATCCCCTTGTTGAGTTGGTTGCGAGAGTACCTGACGCTTGACTCGATTTAAAGCGGTCGTGTGAGATGCCAAGTGAGCATCGGCATTGCAATACCTGACTAGCAAGCGATCGTCGATGCATAAATAACGTGCAAAGGCGTGTCCAGGTTTTAACGAGGCGCAATGGGGAAATTGGTGGTCCAAATGACGATTAAAACGACACCTCTGGCGCCCGGAGCACTTGGCCTGAAACGATTGCTTGAGGTCATCGAGACAAAATGGACGCTGCGAGCCGTAGTTGAGTGTTGGATTAAACTTGAGACTCAAGTCCTTGGATATGGTCACTATTGTTGAGTTGATATTGATCGTTTTAGAATCAGTTGCACCAACAACAGGTGGTTGTTTGCTTGTGTGCTGTTGCTTAATTTGCTCAATTGAAGCGGGCGAGTTGGGCGAGTAGAGTTGACGAAATATATTGACCAACTGGCTGCCTGTCAACCTTTGCAACTTTGCCTCGCCCGCCGCCTTGGGACACACAATTTCGGGATACAAATCCGAGTAGTAGGCTTCTAGGATAACAATAAATTGATTGTCCAATGGACAGGTTAATTTGAGATCATTGAGCTGACTGATGGGCTCGCAAATAATATGATGCGACAGTTTTAGTTGATTATTCTCATTGAATAGTGGTAATTGTTGTTGTCGTTGTTGTTGTTGCGTTTGGCAAATAGATATAGCAAATAGGATTAAAAATATTATTAATTGTAGTAAAAATTTTGAGTTAATTAATACTGTTGATACTGGAATTCTTCTGGTGTTCTTCTCGTTGATATGCTTCCTTTTTCTCTTCTTCAGGTTAAACGGACACTCGACTCTTTCTTCGTTGATATCACTTTTTGGCCTTGCGTTGCTACTGCTGCTGCTGCAATTATTGACGTTGTTATTGAGGTGCCTCCTACTTCCGGTTGAGCCAAAACTGCTAGTCCAATCAGCGGAGCCTCCGCTTTGTGGACTCATGGCAGTGAAATCAAAACAAGTAAATATTGTGATGGAAGAGTTGATGTTCAAATAAATTTCAATGGACTCTCGTCACGTTCGACTGCTCGAATGGCCGATTAAAAATGACGACACTTTTTGTCTCTAAATCTTGTCTCTTTACCGCTATCTTCGCCCTCCTTTAGTGCTTCTACTTTCTCTTAGGCTTCTCTCAATTGGAGTTAATACTTTTACTTGACTTAATACAGGTGACGCGTAAAAAAGCGCCAAGCTCATATTTGAAAAACTAACAAGCCCTTCGACTTCCCTCGCCTCGCTGATTTGCAGTTAGTTAGTTAGTTAGTTAGTTGGTGGGCTGAAGTTGCGATGCTTTGACTAAGACCAAGAGCCTCAACGAGACAGCAACTCCAAGTTCGCGAGCTAGATTGAGATTAAATCTACCTGAGAGTTTTTACGGCGAAAGGGCGCGCTTTTTAGCTTAACGCTAGTCACTCTTTCGCAAGCGAGCTTCAAGTTTGAGGTCTAAGAACTTGGGGCGCCTCAAAGTGCAAGTTAATAGTCGAGTTAGTAGCGAGCTAAATAGTAGTAGTCGTGGTAGTGGAAACGAACAGCAACCAACTGCTCGCTTGTGTTAGGTAACTCGCCGGCTCGGCGCTAATTTGTCGGCTCGCAACTGGGGCCTTTCTCTCGTGTTTCTTGCTCGAGTTTTTTCTCCTCTCTCTCCTTCGTTGTCTTCAATCTTCAACTTTTCTTGCCTGGCAGCGCAAATCACAATGCAAATGCCACACAAAACATAGCCTAAAAAACGATAGAGACTCAACCTACTTTCTCATCACTCGACTGAGGCTCGTCGTGGTCGCCGCTTTACTTTACGTCCCGTGAGCTTCTGGTTGTCGTTGTCGCTGTTGTCTCTCGCGTGGTCCAATTGGAAAAAGTATAGATCGCGGCCGAGATTATAAAAGGCAACAGGAGCTAGTCAAGTGGCTTGATATTAACCGGCGCTATGTTATTCTTTTCCCTTCGATCTCAATGCCTTCAACATCTCAATGTTTGCTAACTCACTAACAAACTAACAAACACAGGAGAAGACTAAGCTTAGTGACTTCCAAGTTGGCCAAAAAGACACGCCGAAGACAATGCAATTACATGCGAGCGCCTACACAGTCGGTAAATATAACGATGGCTTACATAAGATATGACAACAATTTTCTGCTTCCACTTGGAGCTGGCGTCAGATTTAGTTTAGTTTGTCACTTCTGAGTTTGACTTTTGACTGCGCAAAGTTGACTCATCTCTTCTTTTTTTTATTGCTCTATGATAATTATATTCTACCTCTCACTTGCTGGCTAGCCAGCTAAATATTAAGCCAGCTAACTAACTAACTGATTCGCTCGCTCAAGTTCACAACCAAATCTTGCACCTTTGCTCGCTCAAAAGCGCAACTCGCTTGCTAGCTACTTGGTGAGTTCATGAGAGACAAATTCTCGGCACTACGGTCTTGCCAGTGCAGGTAGAGTTGGCTGCTTCCTGATATGTTGGCTCGACTTGATACTTGCAGCTAAATAATATTGCGCAGGCTGCCAGGTGACAACACCAACTAGAGGCCCAGTTGGCGCTGTGCTTTTACTGCTGCTGCTGCTGCTGCTACTACTGTAATATTGTCGCCGAGATCCAATCGCCAGTAGCAGATAAACAAACTCAATTTAACTCGCGCGCGCGGTCGTCTTTTATATTCTTCCTTCCACTCGCTTGCCCGCTGCCTCAAACTTCAAATGTCTCGCTCTTGCTTCAGCAGTGGCTTCACTCCTTCAGTCACTCAGTCTCTCGACTCGCCAAGCTAGCTGCTAGCTTGCCGGCCGCCCGCTCGCTCGGAGCTTTTTGCTTCGTTGTGGTTGCCGTCGACGTTGTCGTCGCCGCTGTCGTTGTCGTCGTCGCCGCCGCCGCTACTGCCGCTGCTGATGATGATGATACTTTTCTCAAACTCCAACTCAACCGAGCTCGTCAAAAGACTACGTCGCCCTTCCAATTGGACGAATGAGGATGATGTAGCTGTAGTCTTCTTGCCACTGCTGTGCTCCCTTCCCTTCCTTTCTGTTATGTTTTCTGTCTCGCCGCTTACCTCCTCACGCCGAGTTACGTTGCAATGTTGCCTTTAACTCGCGCGCCACTCGCCCTCCCGCTCCCTTGTGTCGTTATGCTAAACTCGCACACGTATTGGCCAGCGTTAGCTTGTCAAAATGCTCGCTTGCCGTTGCTCTTGTTGCCTGTACCATCCAGCCGCTCGCTCGCTCGCTCGCTTTTACCACTGCAACTGCCGTCGTCGCTTGTAAAGCACACACTACCTACTCGCTGCTCGTCGCGCGGCCAGTTGGCTTCTGCCGGCCCGCTAACTGCACACACTCGCTTCTCGCAGCTTGCAATGCAAAAGTTTGTGTGTGCGAGCAGCAGCAGCAGCGGTAGCGGCGCCGTCGCTTTGCATTGCATTGGGCCGGCGCACGTTGAAGGCCGTACTTCACGTTGGCTCGCCGGTGGCAATGGCAAAGACTACAGCCTGCGATGGCACAAGGCGCTCGCGCATGCGCATCTGGTCCAAAAACCCTGTCAAGACTGTCCCAATGCTACGACTGCAGTGGCGCCCATCTCTCTGCTCATCTCTATCTTATGAGGAAATTCGCTCATAATTCCCTCGATTTTCCCTAAAATCTAGAGGTAGAGCCCTGAATTCGAGTCCAGCTTCCGGTGTTAGGAAAAGAGCAATTTGGTGAAATTTTACTCACTGGCTAATATTGTCATTGATCTTGTTTACTACTCTGCCTTTACATTACATTTAAAGTTTACTCTGACTTCAAGGAAAAAGAGAAGAGAGGAAGATAATTTGAGGGGCAAAAAACTGACGACTAGATCAAATTTCAGACATCACTGATGCAGCTAGTGATAGTAATAATAATAATAATAATAATCAACATCACCAACAACAACAACAACAACATCAAATGCAACTTTGACGTTTCTGATTATAATTAACCATCAAGCGAAAGATGCTCACTCTGCCTCCGTCTCTTTCTCGCGTTCGGATCAAATGACGCAACGTCCTGTTGGATTCAGTTGGAATCCTGAGCAGTCGGGTTCTTGGCGCTGAGAAGACGTAAAGATTTTCAAGCGCAAACTTTACGATCTAAAAAGCGAGCTCTCTAGAGAATCGATGAAAGTGGCCGGTATTTTGCTCAATGTATTTGGAAATTTTTGTTGAATAACTGCGAGGGAAAGAGAGTTTATTTGCCGCTTCCTTTCCAATGCAACTTTAGTAGCTCCAACTCGCTTTACTTCTACTACTCTAACTTTTACGCTATGTTATGTTATGTTCTACGTTACGCTCCCAAACTCTCCAACTTTTAGATGCCTCCAAACTGGTCGCTCTGTGCAGCCAGATGCAAGAGCGGCCAGTTTATCGGTCATAGATCACGCAGTCGCCGGTGCCAGCGCGAAAATAACCGACAATCTGACTGACGAGCGGCTAACTGGCGGCGAAAGTCTCGCCTCTTGATTATGAGTGAAGATAGTGGCGGCAGTTTGGTGGCCACTTTGAGTTGGTGGTTGCTGTCTAATTCACCTGCCGCATTTGCTGGCAGGCCGATGAAAGAGAAGGCAGCTAGATTGAAGGCCAACCTAAAGGCAATTACCGTGTCAGCTCACCTGCGAGCGGCCGAGCGATCAGGTGAGCCGGCCACTTGTTTGCACAGACTCTCTCCTCTCGGTTTATTCGCCAGCTTTAGTCAGTCAGTCAGTCTGTCCGTCAGCTCGTCGGTTAGTTTGAGGCACGATGCTTACGCCTGAATCCTGCTCACCTGTCTCCTAAAATTGGATGTTAAAATAGAAAGAGCGACTGAAATTGAAACCGAAATCAGCGCGAGTTTAGTTACTTCACGTCAGTTACCATAAGCCGATATTCAAGTACGCCAAACGCAACCCAAATCTCGCGCTTCTTCTCATGATTCCTCCCTCACTTTGCTCGCCGTTGATTCGATCTGATTGAGAGCTCACAAAATAGAGGAAGAGAGAGAGAGAGAGAGACTCAAGTGCTGAGGTTTGCTAAAGGTGAAGGTGAAGCGAGATAAGCGTTTGCACGAAATCAATCAAGTTGTGGGCCTCCTCCAATTAGGAGTTTTCCTATCCCTCTCGGCAAAATACAACACCAAACAAACGCTTGATTTGGGGCTTCTCGTGGTCGTGGTCCTTGTCGAGCCGCAGAGGTTTTGTTCCCTCATCAACTGGAAGCCCCGAGCGGCTTGGCTGCTGTTGTAACTTTCGACGAGACTTTGGATGGTTGTGTGACGCAACAGATGGTGGCGATTCAACCACCTGTTGATGCGTCTTGTTGTGAGGTGCGGCTGGCCACTTGAAACCTCAGTTGTGTTGTTGTTGTTGTTATCATTACTATTATTATTATTATTATTATTACGTAACACATGTGCAAACTCCCGGCCACTTGATCGCCTCTTCTTCTTTTTCCTCCATTCCTTTTTCTTTTTCCTCTTGATTTACGTCTACTTCACCATAAAGTGTTGCCACTGGCGACGCCCAAGTGGCACACAGAATAAATTGGGAAGACTTTTGGCGAGCTGCTCGGTGGGCCATACACACCAACACAATTGAAAGGAGACTCCCAGAGTTTTGGCGCAGCTTGTTTGAAATTTGTTGTGGTCTAAATTGATTTGACTGGGGAAGAAGGCCTAGCTGCGGAGAGTTTAGTTTGTGCGTGGGAGGCCCAGTAACAGGAAGCAGAAACAGAAGAACCACAAGTAGGAAGCCTAGAAACTTGTAGAGATTTTTTGCATAGAGAAGATTGAAAAGCGGACAAAAGAAGCTCTTGTGAGCTGCAAAATTTGTGTTCTGGAGGAAGACAAGGTCATTATTATGTTGAGAGTCTCTCTCTCTCTCT
>WNKI01000002.1:8272946-8300470 GCA_015350385.1 Aculops lycopersici
ACGTACGTAGTAGTAGTACGTAGTACGACGTAGAGAGACGTAGAGAGTAGAGTAGAGTAGAGAGTAGAGAGAGTAGAGAGAGAGAGAGTAGAGAGAGAGAGAGAGAGAGAGAGAGAGAGAGAGAGAGAGAGAGAGAGAGAGAGAGAGAGAGAGAGAGAGAGAGAGAGAGAGAGAGAGAGAGAGAGAGAGAGAGAGAGAGAGAGAGAGAGAGAAGACGACTTACCTTTCAGGTGAGTTCAATGAGGCGCCAGCTAGAGCGACTCCGGTGACCAGAGACCAGCGATGTTTAGTTTTATTGTCTCTAAATACCCCAAAGTTTTTTCTTCTCCATTTCCATTTCCTACAAGAAGCAGGAGAGAGAAAAAAAATCTACTTGAATAACTGGAAAGAATACTATGCCACCCAACGAGATAAAGTCAGAGTTTACAATGCAGTTGATTGTTTACGTTTGTTTTCCTCTCTCCTCTCGTAGAACCTGTCATTTGAAAAAGTGGCCGCTCATTTGTCATGTTTCCTTCCCCTTGACCAGGGAAAAGAGGGTGAGTCAGTTTCGCTTGCTTTAAATTTTGCACAGGATCCGTAGGAAAATATTGACTTCCTGGGTGAGGAGCGAGCGGCCAGCAGATAACTCACCTGAATATCTAAGTACATGTACATCCAAATTCCACACCTGAGATTTCGAAGCAGTTTCGGAACTTCTCTTGTTGTTGCTGCCAACACTCGCGTCGAGCGCCACCGCCGTCGATGTTGTCGCTGAAGGAGTGCGAAATTGTTCATTTCGGTAGGTGCTTTAGTTCCTACCTTTAGTTTTTTTTCCAAGAAAAAGATTCCCTTCTGTGCTCACAAAAATGCAAATAAGCTTTGAATCAAATGTGCAATGCAAGCTCAAAAAAGAGGGAGAAATATTTCATTTCCAAGTGAGGAAAGATTTTAGCCTCTGTTTGAAAATTTTGGCATCAAAGATTACAGGTATTTTTGCACTCATTTTCCAGTGTGCCGCGTAAAAAAACTTCAAGAGCTGAGAGTAAATTAAAATTATCCTCCAGTTCACTGCCGCCGACTGGCCACTTGACTTTGCTCTCCGACTCTCGACATTAAGGCGTTGCGCAACTAGCGGCAACTGATTCGGGGCAGGTAACAGCCGCCGTCGCCACCGACTGCCACTTCAATTGGGTGCCGACAAACGATCGCCGTTCGCTTGTGCTCCCAATCTCATCATTCCAATTCACCCGGTCCCTTGTTCTCCGCTTCTACCCCGCTGCTTAATTGCTCTTGTTCCGTTTCAATTAGTTGCCGCGAAATGGGATTTGCGAGTCGAGGTGCGCAGGTGAGATCATTGGAATTCATACTCCAACTATGGCTTACATGATCGAGCCAAATGAGCAACCGCCACCTGTTGAAGACCCCGAGGGATGCGCGTCACTCGAGGATTGCTCGTTTGCAGCCGGCAACTCAATGAACGATCGGCACTTCGATTGCTTTAGCGCGGGCCGAATGTAAATGCAACATGTCAGCTCATTTGAATACATTAACATGTTCATAAGAATCCTCCAGAATTTTAACACCAAACGTCAGTTCGCTTTTTTTTCTCGCTTCCCCCCTTAGCGTCATCAGTATAATTAGATGCTACATCTACCTCCACCACTCGTGCCACTTGTTTGTATGTATGTATGATCAAATTGGTTTTTCAGCTAATCGCTTGCGGAGTGATAGAGGGATTTAACGAAAGTTGCAATCGACTATCTGTGATGCTAATAGCAACAGTGGAAGCAACCTGCGCGCGTGTCTTAGCATTCGACGGATGCTAGTTCTGCATCAAGATCGAGTTGAAATTGGCAACAGGTCGTTGTTGCGCTGCTTCCTGGCAATGTAATCGATCATCGTGGTAGTTACTCTTTATGGAGGCTCACAAGTCGTCGTCGGCTTACCTGTCAGCTAACCGGCTAACTTGCCGCTAATTTTGGTAGGAAAGTTTTGTGACAGCCACAGAGATCAGTCGCAACAAAGACGATTCCCTGTCATGGTTGTTGTCTTCTCGTTTCTAAAAGCAAATTTAGCTAACAAAACAGCAAAAAGACGAGCAAATAATCTTGGTATCGGCGCGAGTTTTCTTTTTGTGTGTCTTCGATTTCGGATTAAGATATATGAGCTTTTAATATTCTCCTTTGACTTGAGTTTGCAACGATACACTAAAACACGACCAAAGGAGTCAAACAAAAGCTCATTGAGTCTGTCTCGCATTGGGCCACACACGCCGATTTGATCTTTTGCACTCCGTCGTCTCCATTCATTTTCAATGGGAGTGTCATGGTCGTTGTCGTCAGTTTCGCCTTGGTCGACATCAACAGGTTGCCAGTCTGTGGCAATGGAACCACAATGTTTTTTCTTTTCATTTTTTTGTTGCTATTACTATCGCCGTTTTGTTGTTGCTCGGCCAAACACAAGACTTCTACTCGATCAAAGTCTTCGAGGCCAACTGAACTGCTAATCCCAAGTTCACCTGTTCGCCTCGAAGCTACTGCTTATGCTGCTGCTGCTGCTGCTGCTGTTGCCAAATGAAAAAAAAAACATTTAAGCCTAAATGTGCGAGCAACAAACACCGGAAGCCGCGCGAGGTGAGAGGCGCAGGTGGAAAGGAGCGAGGAGTGAGCGAGCGATTAATTGTTCTTACAGGTGAGCTGGTGAGATGGACAAAGTAGAAACAAAGTTGCGAGCAGCTGCTCATTCATGAATCATGATCGCCTCGATTGGCGGTCATGTTTTCGTCTATTCCTCGCCCCTTAAGTAACTCAATTGACTAGCTAGCCAGCTACCTGGCTGCTTCTCGAAGTGGCCCTCTCTCTCTCTCTCTAGCCAACCAATCAAAAGCAATTAGCTCAACCCCTCATCTCGTAGTACTTCATCAGTCGGCGTTGCTCTCTTGAAATCCAACTTTGATTGGCCAAAGTTTCGGCGTGGTGGTGGTTGCGCAATATTGATAAACAGCCACTTTGTCGGGCCAATTCAATCGAACAAAAATCAGAGCAACTCGTGCAATAGTCGCGCATGCATTCGCCAGCATTCTAAACCGACCAAGATTAAGATAGAGCCATTAGCTCAAAGGGACGGCTGGAGTTATTCAATCAGCTCACCGAACACTTGTATTGAGTGTCTAATATTGAGAAAAATCCAAAATTTTATCCAAGCGCCTGGAAGCGAGGTTGCCAGCCAAGCGGCTGAATAGTAATAAGCAAAGAGTTTAATCAAGCGCAAACTGGGTAAACGGCCGAATATCACTAAAATGCGCTCTCTTTCTTTCTCTCCCTCCTTCTTGTTAGCTCTTGTTCTATCTACCTGCTCGTCCATTTATCTGTATTTACATTCCGCAATCAACCAAACGACAGAGGCAAGAAAAGCGAGCTATCAGGAGATAGGGAAACCGACGACAACTCTTAAAATTTCAAGCTCGCGTGAGAGCTCACTTGCCGGCAATAGCAACGATAAGTCGACTCGTTCAACTAGTAGGCCAATCAGCTGGTTGGTTCGACTTGAAAGATTCACAGGCCATGAGCTTGAAAACCTGTGCTATTTGCCAAAAGGCGAACAATCACGATTTTTTCGAACCACCCCAACTGGTAGCGCTAAATTAGTGTCTCTCTCTCTCTCTCTCTCTCTTCGACGACGTTGTCGTGTGCTCATTCAATGAGGCCACCGTTTAGGCCAAAATGAATCGTTTAGCTGCTCTCTAATGGCGGTGGCTACCTGCCCGCCCTTCAGGTCTAGCGGGCAGCGAGTTGGCCAGCCACCTGTTTGCTCCCAGCGCACTGCCATCGGATTGAGAGATCAAATGGCAGAGTAATACTTTGAATGTTCCCATCCATTCAAGTTGTTTGTAGTTGTTTATAAAGCTGGTCACTCTGTCAGTTTGTTAGTCAGTTTAAGACGACGACGACGACTAGGATGATTACGATGGCGATAAAAAAGAAACTTGTGCGCGTGTTGAATGGACGATACGATGAGGGCACCAGAGGAGCGACAGCAACAAGTGTGTGCTCGGTCTAGTGGCGTTATCTCGATTGCTATCAGTGAGCAGCGATCAGTTAGCTTCGAATGGGAGATAGATAAATAAAAGAGAATAAAAAATTATAATAATATGAATGATAATAACAATAATAATAGTAATTATTTCCCCTATGGATTGCTTGGCTTTGCTACTAGATTTAAACAACAACACACTGGTAAGAGGAGGCAATGGATATGGATTCCCTGAGTTACGAGGAGTATTTTAAGCAAGTTGACGAAATGATTTGCAACCTAAAGGACCACTGGCAAGCGGAGCAGAGGGTTAAGGCGCTTAAGGTGGCGATTCAATTGAGCAAGTTGCTGGCCAACTCGAGTCAGATGAGATTGTATGCAAAAAAGTTTAAGATGATCACGGATACACTGAACGAGTTTGGTGGATTAATTTACGATAGAATTCAGTCTAAGGCAACGGAGATTCCGCGAAACATAATTGTCGTTCCGCCAACACCAACTAGCAATGGATCTTTGGACGGCTTTTTGGAATCCCAGCGCGAGCTTGCCAAGGAGACTTGCAGAAATTGGTTCCTAAAGATAACCTCCATTCGTGAGCTAGTGCCTCGCTTCTACTCCGAGCTTGCAATCTTACAATCGTGCGATATCTTACTTAAACCAACGGCAAGGGGACTGGCATCAATCGAGGAACAATTCTATGCGCAATCACTGAGGAGACTCACCAAAACTGCTTGGGGTTTTGGTGATCCCATTGTGGCAATCTATGCGCGACTCTACCTGTGCCGTGTGGCGGTTAGATTAATTGGTTGGAAGTCAACAAATAGCTCTGATCCGCTTTTATTTGATATTATTTTAGCCAATTTAAAGGCCAACGCAACGCTCATTAGTCACCTGGATGTGAGCACGGTGCTTAGGTTAGTTCAAGCGCAAAACGTGGACATAATGGTCTTTTTCGACTTGATCTCGAGCGCACTGCAGGCTAATGTTGGTTGCGTTGTAGTTGAGACTGACGAGGAGGATGACGCAACTGGAGAGACTACAGGTGAAAATGAGCAGCAACGAGAACAGAGCGAAAGGCAGCGCTTAATGCTAAACTGCTTGATTCACCGAATCGAGGGAAATGGCAAGAGAGGCGAGAGAAAGAGTGAGGAAAAGCCAACGGCAAATATGACGACGACGACGGAAATGGCGAGCACGAGGCAATGGGACAAGGTTGCGTCATCCGCTTGCTCCATTCTATCCTGCAACATTCTACTCCACGCGGCATTCAGATCTCTAAATGCCGACGTGGTTGCGGCGAATGGCCAGCGATTGTCGCGCTTGATACAGTTGAAAGTGATGCCAAAGTGGCGCTCATTTCGTCAACTAGCTAACGGCACAAACCAAAGCGAAACCCATGGCCAAAACCAAACCTTAACTGGTGCTTCCGGCACCCATCAAACTTTTGCCGATGTGCAATCAATCACACAGACCCTATACCAAGCGCTAGGTGCCTTTGCGGTGGCGCTGGACGCAAGCGAGCGGCTTACACTTGAACTTGGCCAAAATGTCGCCGAATGCTCGAACGAGGAAAGGTTCGTATCGGTTACTCTAGATGACGACCGAGATTATGACGATGACGAGCTTGGGTTTGGTGGCAATCAAGAGGTTCAAAGAGGTTCGGCCAACTTGCCGCTTGCTCAGCGGATTCTCGTCGCAATGGATGACGCAATCGAGGAGGTGCTAAAATTTGAACTCGATCATATAGACCCACTTTTAAGCTCACACTATTTACGCTGCTTCACTTCCTGGTTCTCATTTGCAAATCACTATGGTCAAGCGCAAGAGATCGACAAACTTCTTGGAAGATTTGTGGCCAGAATTGGAAGCAAGCGACAGTTTGTAGCTCACTATAAGGTTTTGATTGATCTAATCAAAATTCTCTTTACAAACCGGAAAAATCTCGACGAGTTTGCTGGTGTATTGAGGCTAAAATCGTTTAATCAATTATTTGACCTCCTAAGAAGAGATGACTACAAACTCGAGGCTTCAAAGTGGATTCTAGAAACAATGCGAGCCAATCTAAAGCTCCATCGGCCCAAGGCAAAGGGTTTGAGGGGCGAAACAAACAATGAGATTGATTCCAATGCCAGTAGCAATATCAATAGTGAGAGGATTACAAACAAGGAAACCGTTAGCTTTTTACTCAAATTATTCACAACAATCAACGACTCGTTAAGTTTGCTTGCCATCGATGATGATATTGATCATTTGGCTGAAATTATTATCTATTTTTTGGATAGAATTCAGACTACCAATCATAGAGAGCAGCTTAATTTTTTCTCAAAATGTCGCGGCTCAATGGGAAACCTAAACCCCATTTTAGTTTACCTCTGCCGGCGAGTGCTAAAAATGGCCCAAGAGTTTAGGTCAATGGAGAGGAAGAGATCAGCTAAACAAGATTACCTCAATGGATGCCTAGCGTTCACCTATGTAACCATACCTGCAATCAACGATCCCTACACAAGATTTGACTTGCTCCTCGAGGGCAGTCAGCTGGCCTTGAAGCACATGAGCCTCTCACTGGCTGATTATTATATGAAACAAATTTTCGCAACTCTAACTGGCCAATTGGAAAGCATGACAGTTATTAAAAGAGAACAGGAGCAGGCAAACAATAATCGATTGTCCATAGTGAGCAAGTATTTGAATGATCCAACAGAGAGTATTAGAGCTTTCGGCGCCAAGACGGAAAATGCAAACAGCATCATCAAAAGTAATCCAATGGCATGCAACGACAAGCGACTTGCGGATCAAGTGTTCTCTTTATTAAGATTGATATTGAAATTTGAGGATCACATTGACTTGAAACACAAGCTAATCCTCGCGCGAGTAATCAGATGCCACTTTTCTGAGCATCCAAATTTGATTGAGAATCTTGAACACTTGAATGTGATTAGTGATGAAATTGATCATCATGACGATTATATGACTTTGGATAGTAACAATAGGAATAGTAATAGAACCAATGACACTTCCAATAATAATGATAATGATATTCATAATCCTGGTCATGCAACTTCTGACCACATGACCACCGAAAAGTTGGAGCAAGTCGATGAGATGAATTTGGGCAGGTCAAATGGAGCAACAGCAGCAAGAACCTCGACAACCTCTTCAATTACGATTTCCTCTTAAGCGACCAAAAGCACGAGGACAACAACGACCACTACACTTGTCGCCACCTGAGACTCCTTACCTGTGATTGAAGAAAATAAAATTATTGATCGTTTTTTCTTTCCATGCCCCGTGATTTACCTTCGCCTTTAGCCGCTTCCAATTATCGCAAACCACGAAGTCTTTGCCTCCACCCTCTTGATGTACCACTACTATTAATAATAACTATAATGATCCTGCTGCTGCTGCTGCTGCTATAAACGAGAAAGCAAAACAAACTAATCTACAGCCATAGCGTTATGGTAAATGGCATCATGAATGTTGTTAATTACACCTTCGCATACCTGATATACACTCGACGAACAAAACTCACCAAAAGCCGAATTGATTACATCTCTTCCAAGGATGGCAATCATGGATATTTCAATCAAATAATCAATTGCAATCGCTGCTTATGGCCATGTAGTTGTCCGATTGGCAAACCGGAAGTCCGCCCCCAACCTTGTGGCATTTGCCTGGAATCTTCTCGATCCTAGTGACCTCAATGAAACAATCGGCGCCGATGAGGTCGAGCGATTGAGCTGGGCTTGAACTTAAACTTGCCTGTGCCTTTTCCATCTCCTGCATGCTCAAGATTGTGTTTGCAATCTTATTCTTGAGTAGCATTAGCTCCAAGGCGCTGGCATTTGGTTTTATCTCGCCAATGATTGTGGATTCGGGCGACTTTGAGTGAATGAACTCGTGAAAACTCTGCTCGGCCTACGAGGAGGCACGAGGTTAGTATATCTAATTGATTGATTTGCTGCGGGGGAGGTTTTTCCTACATAAGGCAAAGTAGTGTAGGAGTGAAAACGGAAGTGGAAGCCTTATACTAACCGATTCGTCTGACGCGGTCAATTTGTTTCCAAATTTGTTTGTGTTCGAAAACAAACTCACACTGGCCGAGGGGTAGGCTTCACTGGAGTCGATAGCTGATATAAGGGAGCCAACCAGAAGGCAGCCGAAGAGCCGAGCCGAGTAATTTGAGTAGAAGCGCGGGTACATTTTAATTTGATAATTGATTTCTCGCGATGATTATCTTACACTTTGATCAGCTTTGGCTGGAACTCTCGGAGATGTATCCTCTTGGTTTTGAAAGAGTGGGAAACTTGAGTGCTTAGCCGGCTGCTTGCTTGAGCCTTTGAAGAGGTTTGGTCAAGTCTAAGAATCTTGAGCTTGAGGTTGAGCTTGAAGTTGCTGAAGGAGTTTGTGGCGGCCAACTTGCAAGCTGCCTCATATTTATACCAAGTTTCAAAGCTCACAGGTAGCCCCCTCCCTCAGCAAAATCTCAACCGAGTCAAACAGCAAGCGGCTATGGTGTTGGTGGTGGTCGTTGTTGTGATCCTCACGAAGAGTTGGTTGCGCAACAGCAATAGCACCGCCATCACAACAACCACCACCAAAGTTGGCTAAGATTTCATTGTGCGACGGCGTTGAATATATTGATAGTTGTTGCATCAGTGAAGAGGGCGCCGGCGGTGACTACAACGTTGACGACGACGGCGGTGGTGTAATGAGGACGACAAATGGCAGGCGATGTGCCGGTTAGGCGGCAAATGTTGCCCAGAAGGTCCTCTCACCTGCGGCGCTGAAAAATTGTCTCCCCATTGAGGGGTAAAGATCGAGCTAGTGATCCGTACTGGTGTCATCGGCGCTGCCACCAACGACGCCACTACCACCGCCACCTACAACAACCAAGGAGCGTGGTTAGACACAATGGAGAGTGTGTTTGTGCATGAGAAGCCGGCGATCGTCTGGCAGCTCCTCGAATAATACGACATGTCAACAGCTCTCACCACATAGAGCGACACAATGAGAACATACCCGTACGCAACTAGATAGCAGGTGGCAAATCTGATCAACACAACCACAGTCAGGGAGAAGTGATAGTCAAATGATCCATGTTTGTCTCGTTGAACCGCTGAGTAATCAACGGATCAAGAGTCGCTGTGTGGCCCAGCTTCCGGTGGCTCTAGTTCCGCATCAATGCTTATGTTTATATTCCATGCCAACTTCTTTCGAATTTCTATTCCATTCTATGAACTAGGGGTGGCTCAGTTGGAGTTCAATCTGAGATCAGCTATTAATTGACACTTAACACTAACCCTAACTAGTTACCTAAGCATGGACCGCCCGAGGGCTGACCTAATTTTTCCATGAGCCAGCATCCGGATCCGTTTTTTTTCTCACTGAAAAGAGCATTGAAACTTTATTCTAGGCGTTAGAAATCTACTTTAAAGCTCGGTAGAGATTCACACGATGACAGTAGTTCAAACTTGCAGAGTTTTATGATTGATGAGAGTCTAGCGATGCCACCAACACCACCACCTCTTGGTTTGTTTGGTGCTTCTCTGTTAGTGGGCGTCAGATACCAGCGTTCAATTATTGGTAGAGTATAAGTGAAACCAAATGCTCAAGTCGCCAACAATAATTCCGCCAGTCTAGTTCGTGTCTAGTCAATGTAGATCTAGACAAGGTATCGACTACCTTGTCTTCGTCTAGAAAAAAGGTAGACAACAACGATTCAAGACGATGTATCATCCACAAAGTTGGTTGTTTGATTGGTGAGAAATACTTGACTTATGGATCGTCTTTAGTCGTGGTCGCAGCCTGCACTCTGTTTGATAACCGAACCTCCTCCACCAGTCGATAATTTGAATTCTGTTCTCGACCTTGACATTATTAGTGAACCAAAATACTAGCAGACAAGACGAGACGAGACTGTTGCAATTTGGACTAGACAACTCTTTGAGGCATACAGAATACATACAAAGATTAGGGTAACTACGCAATTGATCAAAAGCAAACATTCACGTGCTCGACAAACATTTATCTTGCCATGGTAGCATTTTTTAAGTGACTGATTTAGTGTGAAGTGTAACCTGCTTCACATCAAATATAATCCATTCTTGTGGCGTAGATTGGCGTCCTTCTTGTACTCTGAGTGTCGATACGCATCTGCCGTATGTTTCTCCTTCTTAAGGTCGCTAGGTCCCCCGCCCGGGGAAAGGGTAAAATTTTGTTCTTGGACCCGGTTGACTCGCAAAGGTAAGCTTGGACTGACCATTCAAGCGTGGGTGTTACGGGATATCTGGCCAACTAGCAAGTCTCCGAGATAACATGAGACCGGTTTGAGTGTCTTCCTTTCGACATGTCGATGTAGCTGAGGTTACAACTTTATCATCAAAATGCCATCACTTCATCGGTGCCTTCATGCAGATGATATGCTTGACATTTGCAAAACTTTGAGGTCAAAATTGAATGGAATCCATGTGGTCGTTTGTACTCCCGCCCAAGATCTCAACTAAAAACTTATATCCATTAGGCTTGAGATTCTGTACCACGTCTAAAGGAGTTTCATCCTGGTTATTCTTGACCTTCAAATCAGCTCCAGATCTAATAAGCAATTTCATGCACTCGGGCAAATTAAATTTTGCGCAATAATGTAATGGTGTCTCACCTAAAGCATTTTGCTTATTAATGGCTCGGCTATTCTGAATGATAAAGTCCAAAATAAAGAGATCACATTCGAATTGCACACTAGCATTGTCTCGCGAAGCCTGACAACTCAACGCCAAGTGAATACTAGTATCCAAATCTTGAATTACCGGCTTAGATGGCTGATAAACTGTCGTATCAATACTGTCATCCATGCTATTGTGCTGACTGAAAGCTGTCACTCTTAGATTACTAGATACTGATGTATTGTGAGCGCTATATTGAGTTTGATTATGATTGTTCTGTTGCTGTAGTTGTTGCTGTTGTTGTGTTTGGTTTAGATTGTTTTGCTGTTGCTGTAACAACATTTGTTGGTGCTGATATTGTTGTTGGTGTTGGTGATAATGCTGATTTTGATAATGATTATCTAAGGTTAAGTTATTTGAATTTTGACAATCGTGGGGATAATTGTGGGTTGATGTTGAGGATGCATTTGTTGTTGTCGTTTGTGATTGAGGTGAGTATTGTTGGCTATTATTATCTAAGCCAAAGTCATCCTCCAAATTTGATATACAACTCGCAATATCAAATCCTTCTCCAAATAATTGAACTAATTTTCTGAGATCCTTACTTATAACAGCCTCTTTTAAACACTTGGCCCTCTCTGTGTCATCGCGGTGGATGTTTTGACAAAACTTTTTCTGTATATATTTAGCCTTAATAAATTCGCATCTTTGTTCCATGGTGCTATTTGGTTTCAACTTTGGAGTATCGAAATTTGGCGACGCTAAATCGGCGGCCAACAGCTCGAGCTGACGTAATCTTGATTCCATAATTTCATTAAAGAAATCATTGCCCATATTGTGAGCGATTAATAATTGTGAGGTGTTGATATTATCTAAAGTTAGCGATTGTATTCTTGATATATGAACTCCTAAATCTCTATGGATGCCAGAGCATTCAATGCACACTAATACGCCTAGATTCGTTGACAACCATGTGGGCACATCTCGACTAGTCGAGCAATCTACACAACGATCATTTCCAGTCAGAGCTTGAACTTGTCTTATTAGTTGTTGTTGTAGCTGATGTTCAGCTCCCAATCTATGCAGGATGGCATCATCATGGTCAGCGGAATCTAAAGAAGTAGAATTGTTGTTTGATGATCTAATATTCGTTGTTGAGTGCAACAATCCCGATGGACTTGTATTGTTACTGCCACCGTTACCTCCTCCGCCGCCGCCGCCAACAAAATCAACAAAGTCCTTGTTCGAATTTGGATCGTCGAATTGTTTCTTTAAAGCTCCCTCTTTACAGTTGATCAATACATAAACCCAAGCTGTAATGTCATGCTCATCCTCAACTTGAAAATGATATGTCCTATTGAATGATATCAAGTCAAAACATTTCTTCTCTTTTCCAGGTACTAGCTTTACCTGGCAAGTGAGTAGATTTAATTTAGTCGGTGGCTGCGCTTCGTCCGAATGGTAGATAAGTAGATTACCATCGACTATCTCACATCGTCGCTTTCTCCAAGCTTTAACGCGCATCTTTCCCTCCGACTTCTTAAGTAGGTAACCAGATTTACGGAAACCATAAATCTGGTTCCCTTGCATTTGATGCAACCTGTAGCCATGAATCATGGTTTTTTGTGAGGTTTGATTTGGTCGTTGCTGTGTTACTTGTGTGATATTTTTTATATTCAGGTATAAATAGGTGAGGGTAGTCGTTGTTGTATTTGTTTCTATTTTCCTTGTATCAATAATATTAATGATGATGATAATATTCAGTAATATTATAATGATTGTGCTACTAATAAATGTTAGCTGTCAGTTTGTTGTAATAATATTAACATTTGGGCTAGATAATGATAATAATAACATCCAACTGTCACTGTGCTAACGGTTCTAGTTGCTCTAAGGTTTATGCTTTCAATTTTTGCTGACACATCGGTGATATCCAACTATCTTGTTTTATAATTATTAATGTGTTGTTATTCTCGTTATGCCAGTCGGTCAGTCAGTTTGTTACAAGTTGTTGTTGCTCCAATTATAATTAGCAACTTACAACAGCAGAATACAAACTCAATTATTTTCTCTATGAAAGATATTTATATCAAAGTTACTTTTAGTCCCAATACTAGTGGTAATGGTTGTGGTTATTGTGATGGTGGTGGCCGCGGAACACATGCAAACCTAACACATTGACACAAGGTAAATTGGTAGCTATTGTCAAGCCGAAAATTTCTGATAATAATGATGATAATGGATTTGCGCTTGTTAGCTTCGGATCTGTCTGATTTACGTTGCCTGTTTCGTGACGTTTAGTTTGTTCGTATTGTGGTTGTTGCAAAAAGTAATGGAAGTGGATAGTAGCAGTAGATTAGAGGAAAAATATACAGAGCACAGAAACTATATTTGCCCATGTCTCTCTGTGCGACTACGGCGGCGGCAACAGCAGCGGCGACGTCTTTCGTCGTCGCCAACTTTACCATGTCTATCTGTATGTGATTTGTTTTCTCTCTCTATCTCTCTCCCTCTCTCTCTCTCTCTCTCCCTCTCTCATGCTTTAGAGATACAGACCACTGCTGTCGCCGCAGTTTCCATTTGGCGCTCGCTTTAGTCGCATTTCAAGTGTCCACTAGTTTGAATTAGTTTTGTATTGGATCTAGTGCACCGTATTTTTAAGACACTCTTATATGCTTGTGCAGACATAGAACAAACCGATCAATGGCCAAGGCTGCTCGCTCACTCGTTGGCCCCGAAGAGAACGAGCGAAAAGCAGCCACACACACACGCTCTGGAGTTGGAAGTTGACGACGACGACTACGTTGCCGCTCAAGATTTGCGGCGTTTTGTCGGCGTGCGCGTCTGTCCAACCGTCTGCGCGTCAACCGGCCGCTACACCCATTGAGGAGTGCAGAGAACCCCGTTGCTCGTGTGTTTGCGCGACTGTCCGTCTGTGTGTTCCTCACACACATGCACTCAGACGGACCGACAAGAAGCCGCTCTACGTGGAGAGCGGGGTGGAGTAGTGGATTGGCGCACACAGAGAGCGCAAAAAATCGAGTTCATTTTTGAACGTGTTCAGGTGACCACCTGGCCGCACGTAATTTTTCCACGGACCTCACCACTCAAACTAAATTAGCAACCTTTTTTGACAAGAAATCACCACGACCAATATTATTAATACCAAAAAACTTTGATCGGCTATTACTGTCAAACACGCGATCAATAAAATTATCAAGTTAATCGAACTAAACACGACAAATGGAATGGTAGAGCTACTGATCCATCACTCTCTTTCACTTCTCTAAATTGTCAGTTTGTTCGTGTTGCTCGAGGTCAACGATTTCCTGTTGCCCGCTGGAGGTGTTTGCCCCCTTGCCTAGAGTTCACGTTGTGGGAGAGTGCAACAGGTAGCGCTGTGGAGTCGGCGCCACCTCTGCTTCCGGGAGGTCGGACGGAATTTAATATATTTTTCATCAACTATCAACCGGTGGCAAGCTTAGCCTGCAACAAAAGACCCACGCGATGAAACCAAAAGGTCTGAAAGTAAACAATGATAATAATGAAAAGCTATAGTTTGTTTACATTGTGCAGGTGATCATCTGGTTTGCAAATTTGCAATTTCCATGTTAACACCTGAATCTTGTCGCTCGTCTCCTTCAGTCTTTCGAGTAAATGACTGTTGCTTACACGAACGCAACTAACTAATTATACTCTACGTTTAGCTTAAATTGCAGGACCTAAGATCGATGCAATTAATTTTCATAATAACAACAGCAAATGCAATTTCCGTAATGATGATGATTATTATTGTAATTATAATAATAACCAATAGAATCTGCTGATGCTATTCGCTGCAACGACGACGTTGCGCGCATGTAATTAGACTACCATTGCATCTCGACGGAGTTAATGGATTTTGTCTCATTGCAACCCGAGTTGTTGCTGTTGCTGCTTCTTCTTCTGCCGCCTAGTTGTTGATTCAATCTTCTTGATTTACTCGCAAGTCTCAGAGCAAAACTAGAAAACTTTGCGCCCTCAACCACAAATCTCATGAGCTTAATGTTGTTCTTTCGTTTGGTAGCGACGGCAGCACACTGTCTCATTCTGACATTTAGTGTGTCTCAAGTGTTGACAGTCCATTGCTCGACCAACCATCTCGTCTCGTCTCATCTCATACGGTCTCGTTGTTGTTGTTGTTGTTGTTGTCGATTGCAACTTTAAGCATTGCGCCACCAAAACACTTCCTTTATAGCTCAGGATCTAAGAAATAAGAAAAAACTACTGCGCTAACTAACCAACGCACTGACAATTCTGTCGTCGCCTAACGCTCGGGTCCAGCGGGCACCTAGTGCCACGAATCGCGGCAACTCTACACACTACTCAATGGGATAGAAAACTACTAGCAAGTGTCTAGTAGACACTTGACCTAGGCCTCAAGTGGCTTTATCTATTTATCTCTCTCTCTCTCTCACACTGGGGGAAAAATTCTTAGTTGCTTTGCACTGTCAGTACAGCCAGTCCCAAAAATTTCTGGGCCTGGCTGTACAAAGTCCTTATTCGAACGCAACTAACATCAGCTTTCACAAGCTCCCAACTGTGAGCTGAGTGGGAGCGCTTAGAGTACAACCAGTGTCATTCTATAGCCAGCTCCAACTCTGACTCTGACTCTAGCTCCGACTCAACTCGGCTTGTTTGCTTTAGTTGCTGGACATGAGGAATCGAGTTAACTCACAAGAGCAAAGTGTTGTTAGCTTAGAGCGAAGTTAGTGGGGTGGGAATGGCGAGTTAACGATATGCAACTCTGCCGCTAGTCGCGCACCCAACCAACTCATCGTCTCTTGTCGCTCGCTCCATTCCACACGACTTATCGCCTAGCTAATTTTTATGACCTTCGGTGGTAGCAGTGGCATTCGTGGCAACAGTAGCAGCAGCTGCACCACTTCTGGTGACCGTGGGGGCAACGGAGGCGACAGCAGCTACCACGATGAGGCCCATGCAGACTAACCAGCAAGGCTTTAGCGGCAGGGTGTAGCAAAAAGAAGCTGCGACTCTAGGCGCGTCAGCTCGCCGAGAAGCCAAAGGGTCAGCTGGCCACTCGTTACTTCTGGTTTAGATTGGCCAAGAGTTAGCAGAATCTACCAGTCGGCTAAATCCACGCCACTGGCTAGTTCTTTTCGCCCACAAGCTCGTTTTGAGTTTCCCCCTCTGTCTAGATTGTTGGTTTTTCGACTTGTTGGCTTGTTGGTTTATTGGTTTGTTGGCGACGACGAAGCAAGTTAGCCATCCAACTGGTAGATTGAATAGCTAGCTGACTGACTGATTGGCTCATCAAGGAACAAAGCGAACGCAGGCGAGCGAAGAGTTCACTAGCTTGCCAATGGACTAGTGGAGAGCGAGACTCCGTAGACTGCCACAGCGGATGTTCATTTGGGCGCCGCTGTTTGTAGCCGGCTCAGCTAAATTTGTCTAGCTTTGTGGCAAATCTGAGCCAGAGAGAGAGAGAGAGAGAGAGAGAGCAATCCGTTTGGCTTGCCATATGAGATCACTGAACGGGTTGCTGCCATTGCTTTTCCCTCTACCCTTTTTGTCGTGGTTGTCGTGGTCGTGGTCGTGGTCGTGGTCGTGGTCGTCGTCGTCGCTGGCTCATGTGTTCATCTCATCCCAAATGGCTGCAGACTACTCTCTATACTTATACATACAGACACATGGACATGGACAACAAATAGCAGAAACATCAACATTGGCAAGACCTCTGCGGCAAGCCAGCCAGCCAGCCAGCTCGCCAGCAAATCATGTGCATACAAAACGACAACAAGACTGGCTTTCGTTGTCCACAGGCTCTCGACCAACAAATACACAGACAAACGAGCGGAGATAGGAAGTGAGGGGAGCAGATGCACGGGCAGGCAAACAAACGTTGATGGCGCTGAGCGGGTCGATTGTGCTTCGGTCCATATCCGTTTTGGTCTATCCAGAGACCGGAGCTGCAGTGTCGCGCGGGACTAGCCATCCAGCCAGCCAGTCGGCTAACAAGCTTACGAGGTATACCGATGCAGCTGCGCGTGTCTTGGGCCCACACAGCTGACCGAGGGAGCAAACGGGCGGCGGTCGCCGGGTGCGAGCTGTGCGACATCCCAAACCGAAGGCGCCCTATTCCAATGCACGAGCTCAAGCTACTCTCACTCTTGCATCCAGTTTAAAGAAGATGAGCTGCGTGATCAGCTCGCCGCGTGTTCCGTACAGCCAGCTCGCTGGCTAAATCTGACAGCCGCATTCGGCGGCGTAGGTCAGCGCGCCGAGGAGACGCGACAGCGACGGCGGCGCCGTAGTCTTCGACGTTGTTGTCGTCGTCGCACTCTCAGCGCGGTGGCGCAACGGACGGTGAAAAGCTGCAGTGGTTGCACTTGCTAATTTTCAACGCAAAGCCAACGACTACAGCAGCGACGGCAACGGCGGCGGCAACAGCACTGAAAACAGCACCACTGCACAACTCGGCAAAAACGCAATGGAAAACGTTACGTTAATCGCGCACACAAAACGCAACACAGGCGCTTCAATTGGACCAACCAACCAACAGCAGCGGCAGCCGCAGTGGCGGTGGCGACCACCACCAGATCACAGCGAGCGAGCGAGCGACCAAGCAGGCGGGCAGGCCAACGCAGAAAGTTGCACTGGCTGACACACACACACACACGCTCACGCACACTCATCGCAGTCATCGTCGTCGTCGACGCTTCAGGTCGGGCCGAGTTAGTGCGTTGGATAGATTCGGAGACGCTTGGTTGTGTGGAGTTGGTGTCTTTTCTCTCTTTCTCATCGCTCGCTCGCTCGCTCGCTCGAGTCAGGCTACTGCTTTTGCAACAGCAGCGGTGGCGGCGGCAGCAGCAGCAGCAAAGTCCCTTTGACTGCCTCTGCTTCTGGTTTCTCTGCTATTGGCTGCTTCTCTCGCTCTGCTCGCTGAAGCTGACGCTGCTGAGTGGCTGCTGCGGCAGCGGCGGCCGCCGCTTGCCTCCAGTATCTCGCACTCTCTCTCTCTCTTTGGTATCGCGCTGCTGCTGTCTGCTATGGGGCGGCAATAACATAACACCACATATTAACATTAAATATCACCCACTACAACTACTACCACAACCATCTCCACCATCACTATCAAGCCTACAGCAATCACAAGCTACTTGGGTACTATCATTATTATTATTATTACTGATATTATTATTATTATTATTGTCACTATTATCATCGCAGGCATCATCATCGTCGACAACAACCACAACAACAACAACAATAACAGCAGCAGTCGAAGCAGCAGCAGCGTCTTCACCAATCAAGGCTAAACAAAACATTATCCAATTGAAGACGATAACAACATAGACAACAAGAATCATCCCGGAGGTTCATTATAAATCCAACTTGTCTAATCTCATCGAACTTGACAGCCATCGACATTCGCTATTATCATTATCAATATTAGTATTCCCTCCTTATCCTTTAATCTTCTCAACTATCTTCTCTCTTTCTCTCACCCTTGAGTTGTGTTCAACAACACAACTAACTGGGTAGACAGACATATAGATAGATAGATACACAGGTAGACGTTCAGGCAGACAGATCACAGGAGTAGAGAAAGTATATTGCCCTCAAGTGGCTGCTGGCACCAACTACAAGATGGATGGCAATACAAACGTGGCGGCCAATACCAATGCTGATACTGCTACCGCTACCGCTACCACTACTACTACTGCTGCTGCTGCTGCTGCAAACACTACTAATACTAGCAACCCAACAAATTCAGCTACAATAGCACAAACGTCAACAACAACAACCACTAATACTAATGCAATTAATGAAGTGAACAGCTTATCTCCCATCAGACATTCGCCTTCATTCAAGAGAAGATCTAAAATGTCCCAACAATCGTCACGTTATCGTGTAACAACGGAAATTGAAATCACACCACTGCCCGCATTAGTTAGTGTACCTGAGGATGAGCAAAAGGCATTGTTTATTAGGAAACTAAGGCAATGTTGTGTTGTGTTCGATTTTGTTGATGTTGCTAGTGATATGAGAGGCAAGGAGATCAAAAGGACAACATTGCAAGAGTTAATTGAATTCATCTCATTTGCCCGTGCGCATGTTATGACTGAAGAAGTTTATCCGGAAATTATTCGAATGATAACACATAATATATTTCGTACATTACCACCAAGCGATAATCCTGATTTCGATCCGGAAGAAGATGATCCAACATTAGAAGCTAGCTGGCCACATTTACAACCAGTCTATGAATTCTTCTTACGTTTCCTCGAATCGCCAGAATTTCAGCCGCCTATTGGTAAAAAATATATTGATCAAAAGTTTGTTCTACAATTATTAGAATTGTTTGATAGTGAAGATCCACGTGAAAGAGATTTCCTTAAAACTGTATTACATAGAATTTACGGTAAATTTTTAGGTTTAAGAGCATTTATAAGAAAACAAATCAACAATATATTCTTGAGATTCATTTATGAAACTGAACATTTTAATGGAGTTGGTGAATTGTTGGAAATATTAGGCAGTATTATAAATGGATTCGCATTACCATTGAAACAAGAACATAAATCATTTCTAATCAAGGTTCTAATTCCATTGCATAAACCAAAGTGTTTAGGCTTATATCATGCCCAGTTGGCCTATTGTGTTGTTCAATTCTTGGAAAAGGATTCTACTTTAACGGAGCATGTTATTCGTGGCCTCCTTAAGTATTGGCCCAAGGTTTCCTCGCAAAAAGAGGTCATGTTCTTGGGCGAGGTTGAGGAGATATTAGATGTTATTGAATTTCAACAATTTATTAGAATACAAGAGCCACTATTTAGACAGATTGCAAGATGTATACTGAGTCCTCATTTTCAAGTTGCCGAAAGGGCACTGTGTTTTTGGAATAATGAGTACATATCGTCGTGTGTTGATGAAAATGTCAAAGTCATAATGCCCATATTGTTTAAAGCGTTAAAGAAGGTTCAAAACAACCATTGGAACGCAACGATTCGAACTACCACCCATCCTGTTTTAGATTTGCTTATGAAAGCTGATGCAGATTTATATAGCAAGCTAGAGAAAACATATGAGGAAGATTTAATGCGGGAAGAGGATAGAGAACGGGAACGAAACGATCTATGGTGTAGACTGAGTCGATTAGCATTAGTGCAACAACAACAATTACAACAGCAACAACAACTACAACAAACACCACAAGAGGCCCAAATACAAAGCAAACAGCAACCACCATTAACTTCACAATCGAAGCATCAACAACAGGAACAGTCGCTAAGACGGAGCCAACCTTCGCCTGAACGTGACAGTTCGAGGTCCCCAAAGCCGGTTACAGGTGATGCAAGTTCGCCAAGCCAAGTGGGATTAACGGCGGACGAGCAAGGTGGCGGCCTTGCGTCTGATCATGATGAATCGTCGTCGAAACACTAAATAAACTAGAGACCGGCGTTTATCGTTCAATTTTGCCCCTAATTTTGTTGTTCATTTTCCGTTTGAGATGAAAGAGCTCAGAAAATGTTGATAAGAAAATCAAAAATTTCAACACAGGATTTCCCATAGAACTATTTTCTACCCCCTGAGGTACTTTTTCTTTCCCCCATTTTCGGCCCTCGAATCACTACCACTGCTCCATTCCTGCCACTTCTACTGCACAGCACTGCAACCTCCATTCTGTTAAACTAGATAACGCAGCAAAACCAAAAGCAAATACAAAAATTCCAAGCGGCAATGGTAATAGAGTGCAGAATGGCGTGGCTGGTTTGTTATTATTATCATCAGCACTTATTATCATCATCATTATCCATATATAACTATTGATACCACCATTATTACTGTCACCATATTATAATCATAACCCCCTCACACAATCATCTTAACCATTACCAGGTAGACCCTTGACATTAACAATCGCCACATTCATTTATAATTATTATAGACGAATCCGCAATCGTCTCCAATTTCAACACAAACATAGCCAGCCAATCGAACGAAAACCTATACCCGCCTATTATTCTTATCACTCATGATATGATATTATTATGGAGCAACACGCCGCCACAATCTCGCCTTTAATTAGGTACCCACCGTTCAATAATAGTTTACTTAGTAGTAGCAATACGAAGAAAACTATAGCTTACGAGCCAAGGACAGAGGCTATTTCTCCGGCAATAAATGACGATCTGCTAGCGGCGGAGGAATCATCGGCAAAATCCACTCAGGATGAGCAAACTTTACTGGTTGACAAATTGAAGAAGGTTGAAGCAGAAATTTTACAAACCGATCAACAGATAATTAGATTGCGAAAACAAAAGACTCAGCTGGAACAGGCGGCAAGTTGCGCCTCAAGGGACGATGATGAAAATGGAGATAATGTTTGTGACACTAAACAACTTAGTATTGCAAAACTAGTCTATCATGAAAATAGGGCCAAGGCTCAAAAGGCCCATTCAAAGTTGGAGATGACCGTTGGAGCTACACGTGATTTACCACTTTACAATCAACCATCCGACAATGCAATCTACCATTTCAACGCAGCAAAGTTTTCAAACTCATTCAAAAATTTACTCATCGCTTATTTTAAAGGCCGGCTACAGTCCAGATTGAAACTAGAAGATACTGTCAGCACAGAATACAATCGGCGAATGGAAAATTGGCTCAAACGGATTGAACAGGATGATTCTCAGCCAAGTAAGAGAGTTCGTGATGCAAAGACTCGAGAGTTTTTCGAGAAACAATTCCCCGAACTTAAGAAGGCCCGAGAGAGTGGCGAGAGATTCTCGCGAGTCGGCCAACGGGTGGCTCGAAGCGACGCCGAGTTAGATGAACTCCTGGATGGTATTGCCGAACGAGAGGATCAAGACAAGAAGGTGAAGAGTTATGCCGTAATTCCGCCCATGCTCGAGGAGATGCGCTCAATGAAACCAAAGTTTATGAATACGAACGGATATGTCGAGGATATTGTTGCCGAGTATAAAGAGTATCAAATTCTCAACACCTGGACCAGTGAGGAAAAAGAGATCTTCAAAGAGAATTATTTACAACATCCTAAAAACTTTGGCCTGATTGCAACTTTGACCGGTAGAAAGAGTGTTGCCGATTGTGTACAATACTACTACCTGTCCAAGAAGAGTGAGAACTACAAGCAATTATTGAAGAGGCAACAGAAGAGAAGGACAAGGAGTTTTGTGAGACCCGCCCAGCAGACACCAGCTATACCTCAAAATGAGACAAGCAATGATGTAGCAGCGAAAGCAAATGGATTCGACGAGCAAGGTGGCGATGCCACGATGACAGATGTAACTAATGATCAGAACTCGACCGATCAAGCAGATTCAAAATCAAATGCCTTGAACGGCAATGATAATGATAATGGTTCATCCATCAATGGACCAAATTGCAAGTTGAAGCGTGAGAATGGTCAACAAGACAAAGCTTCTTGCTGCGTGTGCAATTCACAATTTGCTAATGGCCTTCAATCTAGAAATGTCACAAGATCTAATCATCAATTGTATGGTATTGTATTAGACGCCCTGTGGGCTGGCATGAAGATATGCTACCCTTGTAGGTTCCGACATGCCAGGCATCCAAGCTCCGATGAACCTCCACTCAGTCCAGAGCCTATGGATGATTTTACACCAGACAATCAAATGGAAATAGACCAACCTTTAGTTTCAGCCACACCAACTGATATAAACTCTGGCGATAGCGCGAACATTTCCAATAAGGCTGAGACGACAACCACCACCACCACCTCGACCACCGCAATGGATACCTCAAATAATAGTTGTGAACTAAACCCTGTCGAGACTTCCAACGGCCCACAACGCACTTGTGTCCGTGATATCATCTATCGAGCTATTGAGATGAGCTACCAAAATCCGAAACCACCTGTGGCACATAGGGCTTGCCCACCAACGAAACCACAACGGCCTAATCCAGTTGTAGTCAGGAGCGAACCTAGTTATGATGAAGGCATTCTAGATCTCTCACTACCGTCCAAAACTAAACCTACTCCACCCCCACAGGCGACTATGCCGCAGAAGCTGCAACAGCAACAACAGCATCAACTGCAACAACTGCAACAACTGCAACAACAGCAACCTCAAGCTCAAGCTCTTCAAGCAAACCCGAAACAAGAGCAGAAGCCATCGCCGAGACGGAGTCCGCCCCCACTAGAGCGAGAGATCTCGCGCTCGCCTAACCTCATGGGTAGTCCCGCTTCTCCCAGCCAGATGGTCATCGACGAGTCGGCCGACGTTAGGTCCTCGGCGGGTTCCTCAGATCGAGATGATTCCTCAAGAAATTGAATAAACTCCTACTTTAACGACCCCTCGAAATTAACTACTGAAAAGACAATTAGCCGACTATCTAATTTCATTTTTATCTAGCCAGAATCGAACCTGAAATTTTCGTTCTCATCTCACGGTGAGCAACAAACCGGACAGAACTGGCGCGCACAGGTGATTGTTGTTGTTGTTGTTGTCGTCGTCGGCTAAATGCTTCCACTTTCTGCATGCTTTGTTCTCCATTGTCTATTTTGTTGCATGAACTTCCATTACATAACACGTCGGACTTTCTCGATGCTCAAAATATTTTAATCCAAATGATAAATCAATGATTAAACTATAAATATTTTAGCTCCCGATGAAAAGATAGGCCGACTAAACTTTAGTTGTCGAACCCAATAAAGCTTTCTTCCAGATTATTAATCAACGACCAAGATGCTCGAGCCCATAAGACATATTCTCTCGCAGCAGAAGATAATTCTAGCTAGCGGATCGCCACGGAGACTCGAGATTCTCAAGATGATTGGCCTCAGATTTGAGGTTCACACTTCAAAGTTTGAGGAAAATTTAGATAAGCACTCGTTTTCTCATCCCTGCGAATATGTTAAGGAGAACGCAAAGCAGAAGGCAATCGAGGTTTGGAACAGGTTGTCCGCAAGGAATTGTCCACAACGTGAGATCGCCGATTCGGGTGATTCTAGTGACAATCGTCCAGATTTGGTCATTGGAGCAGATACGGTGGTTACGCTTTATGATGAAATTATGGAGAAGCCAAAGGATGAGGAGGACGCTTATGATATGTTGAAGAAGTTGGGCGGCCAGAAGCATACTGTTTTCACAGGCGTCGCCTTGATTACAAAGAAGAAACAATTGCCCAAAGGGCTAATGCAACGCACAAACTCTCAACTGTCCAAGACGGAATCTCAAGACAACGCCGGCGCCGATTCCAAGGGTTCACCTGCCTCGCTTGGGGATCAAAGTTGTGATAGCTCGCTTAGTTTTGAAGACTACCTGGTGACCACCTTCCATGAATCTACTGACGTCACTATGGCCGAGCTGAATGATGATATTATTAAGGGTTACATTGCAACTGGAGAACCATTTGATAAGGCCGGCGCTTATGCAATCCAATGTCATGGCGCCACTCTGGTCGAACAAATCAAGGGTGACTATTACAATGTCGTGGGCATGCCACTTCATCGTCTCTGTCGCGAGCTTTATACACTTCACTCCGAGCTTTAGAAAATCAACTACAGGAACAAAACAAACAAAATGATCTGGATCGATAATCTATTTTACCCATTCTATCTTACATACGTTGTATAAGAAAGATATTGTCACTCTCTAACTGCAAAAAGACACAGAATACATGTCAATCATACCTAATTGCGATGAGCATTGATTTGTTTTGTTATTTATTTAATTATTTCATGAAGATCTTGGGGGTTAGTTTAAACTTTTCCAGAAATTTTGGTCGGCACTAAGTCTTCTAGTATAGTTTTCGTACCAACTCTGTATTGTAGATAGTGGTACATATTGAGTGTTTGAGGTGGCCGGATTCGTCGTCTGGAAGGGATTGCCGGCAAGCTCGCTGGTGTTCCGGCTAAAAGATGAGCAATAATTGAACAGGTTGCTAACTGTTTTGTTCATGAATTCGGCAAAGGACGTCAAATTTGAGGCTGTTGTCTCTACGGCTGGTACCATTTGAACAACATTTGCCAGAGGCTCAATGGAAATGCCAATCTGTGCACAATGCATCACTGGATCCTGAATGTAATTAAACGAGGCTTGGTTGGAGCCATCCCCGCCAACTGCAAGTTCATTACGCAACTTTGAGGTAGTTATATTAGCCAGCTTGTAAATAGCTGACGGCTTTTCGTTGGTCAAATGGCCGAGAAAGTTCCAATTTGGCGGCGCATTTGGATCTGGTAGTGAAAAGAATATGCAACTCGCAGTTCCAGGGGGCAGAGGAGTAACGCCAGTTAAGAAGACGACCACGTGATTTATAGATTCGGCATTAGGGATCGTAATAAGGTATTGATTAATGCCCACCTGTTGAAAGTTGGTGTCAACCTGGAGGTCATGTGTGGGGATTTAAGGTGTGCTGGTTAGTTGTTATGCCTGATATCTCTACATGGAACGAGCAAAACCGCCAATGCGCTTCAGATACTCACCGCTCTACCGGGCACCACTAGACCGAATGTCGCCATTCTATTTGACAGTCAATCGGTTGCTATATGAATATATAGGTAGTATTATCAAGTGCTTGTTATATCACATGCAACAGATGCACCTTTTGAAGGTGAATGATCATAGCCAATAAATTACGTGAAAAGTTTACTCTTGTGTTCTATGGTGTTGATGGGTATTTCCAATGCTCGCCAACTCTCTAAGGCTCTAGTGCGAGTCCAAGTGTAAACAATGATTTTTTGAGCGAACATGAGAGCGCTCGCGTGCACACACACATTGTTGGGATAGCAAGGTACACTGCTCAAATGGGTAGGAGTGTGTTAACGCCTAGCTAGCGTAGAGGTCCGAGTTTTTGCTTTTCTTTACACAAGCAGTGAAGCCAAGTTTCTGGCTGCACTACACTGGATCTCTGTATGCTGAAAGCTCGTTGCAGGTGGTTTCGCTGGCTGCTCACTCTGTCGCTATAGCCACTTTACCTGTACGCGGTTAATCTTACGTAAGTCGTTGGTTACGATGGTATTATCTATTAAATTATTCAAGAAAATTTGCCGCCGGATATTTTGTTTCCTCTATCTTTGTCTCTAAATTCCCTAGCTTAGAAGCTTGGAAATCCACATCCGAGCCACGAGTAACAAGGGAAAGAGAAATAAAAGTAGAGGAAGACGAAGAGGATAATGTTGCGAAACTTCAGGTGACTCATTTCAGGCTCTGAGCTCGGATTAAACTTGAGAAAAGAGTTAAATCCTCTCAATGATATCTTTTCCATTTGCACTATTTTGAAACAATTCAACTTTTCATGGGAATGAAACTCGTGAAACTGACTGAATGCACGCACCTGCAATTAGGCGAGCAAAACATGATGACACCAACTATAACGGAAGCAATAATAATTACCACGACGACAACAACAACAACTTTGAAAAAATTTGCAATGCTGACATCATTGTTGTCGTCTGATAAAGTTTTGAATCCTTATCATGGTGAAAAATAGTAATCTCAAATTGGCCGCTCCCACTGTTGCCGCCACTGCCACTTTTGCGCCTTCTGCTTTTGATCTCGAATTTGATCTTTAATCAGTTAGTTGCAGCGGTTGCTTGTTGCTGTTTTTGTTCAAGTTTCATGATAATGAATTAGTGAAAACCTCCAGTTGTTTACCTGTTCATGAATGAACAAACGAATGAGTGAGTCAAGGAGCTTGGTGCTGGTGTAACAACGATGCTGCAACAACAATTTATTGATGTTGAATCAAGTCGAGTCAACTTTATTGGCTCAACACCACCTCCTCTGCCTCTTTAACAGGGTTGAAGTGCAAGTCGGGTTCACAAGAAGGAGCTGAAGTTGTTTTTCTCGCTAACAACTCGTGGTTTTGAACTAGTCTAAGTAACTTAATGACGGTCTAACAAACTAACTGCTTGTGGTTAGTTGAGGCTCAACCAGCAAGCTCAGTTCTGGAGGTAGCTTGAGCTCGACAGGTTGACAAGTTTTTCCACAGGGGTGCACTAAATATCGCAAGCAGTTTAGGGGTACGGCGGCGACGAGAGTACAATAATAACATTCACACAACAACAACAACCACTTATCTTGACGCAAAAATGGAATAAAGATTCCACTACCACTTGAGAACAAACGCTATTATTACCAAGGCGCCGATGAACGGTAAGTTAGTCTCAAGCACGACGGTGGACTCTTCTCGATAGAGAGAAGATCTATAGAGAGAAGATCGATAGCCATAAATTTCTCCCGTGGCCAGAGGGGAACCTACAGGTTACAAGGGTGCCTTTAGTGGGACCATTTTAGACTTTTAACCATCGAAAGCACAAATAGCGAAGCCTCGAGTGGGGCGATAGTTTCAAGGAAGAGAGATAAGCGATAGAATTCAAACTGTCGTCTATCTCCCTCTTAGTTGAGATATCTCGGTGGCGGCAGTAAAATTACTTTCATTTGATCTCGAGTCATGTTTAGTTTAGTTGGGCTGATGATTATGGCACTCAAATTGTTGTGAGGTGAAAAGACAGTGGAGGCCACATTTCAACTGAGCGTTGGGTCTGTTGGAGAGGCTGCAAGGGGTAAGCAAACGCAAGCCCATATCCTCAGTCGCATTCACCTCATCGCAGATTTTTATCCACTACTGCCACCGCTGCCACTTGTTGAAGATGAGTTACAGGTGGAGTCATGCAAGCTTAAGAGAGAGAAAAAACCCGATCATTCTGACGAGTGCCCTTATCTATGGCATTGAGTTGCCCGCGGCATTCACTTCAGAGCATGGCGACTACTTTCTGTAGAAAGCCCACTACCAACTAGCTGACGCGTTTTTGCTTTTTACCCCCAACAGGTGGCCTTTTGGTCTCTCTCTCTCTCT
>WNKI01000002.1:8300490-8319291 GCA_015350385.1 Aculops lycopersici
TATTTCTTGATTTTTACTTGGAGTTATGAGATGGAATCCGCCTCAGCTTTTGATTCATCGTTGGGGACAACTCAGCTCGATTTGGCTGAGATCATGCGGACGATGGTGGTGCAGTAATGATGTCGAAACTGATATAGAGAATTCTGGCTGCTCAGCTGGAGGAGTGAAAGAGAGAGGGAAAAATACTAGGTGCTGCTTTTATTTCTTCCCATGACTTGAGAGTTTGGCTGGTCGAGGTTAAGTTAACTATAGAAGTGATTGAGTTTGAGAGTGAGTAGAAAAAACAAGTGTTATCAGCCATATCGGTGCGTTGTGATCATGGTCGATGCTCGTGTTTTCCGCTGCTCACTTTCCTGCTCTTCCACTCGCGCTCTCCAATTTCCATCTTGTCTCTTGTCACATGCTAATAAGAGTTTATTGCTGTTGTACTTGTAGTTACTTGAAGTGGAAGCAAAGAGGAGGAACAAGGAGGAGAGGAAAAGGCACAAGTGAAGTAGAGAAAAACAAATCTTTAGTAGTTGGCTCGCATTGTCGCTCGTTGTTGCAGTTAGTTAGCTAACCAGAACAACAGGTTGCCCCTCGTTTGTCTTTCTGTGTGTCTAGCGACGCCATTTAGCCGCATTGTGTGCGAATAGAGAGGTACAGCGAGCTCAGGGTGAGATGGCCGGGTTCATTCGGTGTCATTGCAATTGGATATGAGCGGCGACAAGAGCTTACAGGTGCTAGCAACTCACTCATCCCCAGCTCATCTGTGCCATTTAAATGATAAGAGGAGGAAGAGGCAACCGGAGAGTCGGCTGTAGTAAGTTTAATTGGCCAAATGTTGGTTACGTAGCCAATTGATGTTGGAGTTGGATTGAAAAAGAAGTGATCTCACTCCACTATTTAGATATAATAGAGTAGCGAAGCGCGCTTCTAAAGTAGCGAGAGTCATGGAAAAAAGAGCCCACTTTCGCCTGCAAAGCTTCCATGATTTAGCTAATTTAACCATGACTCGCGTGTCTGGAAGGTAAATCTCGCGCTTCCCACGCCGACAACTAGTTTCGGTTCAAGTTGAGTTGCTCGAGAATCCAGCAAGCCATAGGGAAAGCGAGAGAGAGAGAGAGAGAGAGAGGAGCCAACATGCACAAGTTTATGCACAAGAAGCAACCTGTTGGCACCCAAAACCAACTAGAAGTGTTCATCCAGAAAAGGGGAAGGCAGCGCGAGTTTCGGTGGGCCTCCAGTTGACGCGCGTTACACGGAGACTGTGAATCTCTATTGGAAATAGATAGATACAAGAGTAACCTGTTAACTCATCTCCAATGTCTTTTATAAGGTTCTGCTCGGAGCAGCGTTCTTAATGCTCAGGTATTGCAATGTCTATAGGGAAGGCGGTAGTAGTATTAGTGGCAGTATTAGTGGTAGTTGGAGCCGGAAGCTACAGAAAATATCGCAGCTTCGGAAGGAAATGGTTGCTAGTTAGCTGTCGACTTTGCAGTCTCTTGCTGTCGCTTCGTGCCAGCCCATCGAGTCAACTGGTTGTTGATTCTAAATCTAAATCTAAATCTTAGTCTCAGTCTTTATCTCTGCAAGATAAATAGCGACTGCAAGTAGCAAGTAGTACAACTAACAACTGGGAACAGATAGCTCGACTTGTCTCTTCTGGCAGCCTGCTAGCTACCACTTGTTGGTCCAGAAGTGCTGCAGTAGTTTCTACGCACTCACTTACTGTGGGTCCTACTGTTGCCAAAGCGAGTTGGTGGAGGCATTAGTGTTGCCGCCGCCGCCGCCGCCTGAGCCTTTTGCCAAAACTGCAGCCGCCGCCAATAAAGATGGTGAGCCATGAGGCCAGCGCGTGGAAGACACTCGATCTCTCTTTCATTGGAAAGAAGGAGAGAGAAAGAGTAAGGCTAAAGGCAAAAGTCAAAGGCGAGAATGTAGGCAAAAGATCAACAGGCGTCCAATGGCAAGCCCCGGGCAAAGCAAGTTCCTTTTTCACAAAGACGACGCGGATGCACTGGAGAAGAGAGAGAGAGATCGACAGGCTAGCACAAGACAACAGAACACTGCACTACACTACACTACACAAATCACCAACCTGTTGTTGTTGTTGTCCTGGCGCCCGCTTTTGCACACTTGTTGCACTGCGAAACTGAACCGCCGGGGTTGCGGGCGGAACAAACGGGTGAGTTGCGTCATGTTTACACAATTCTGACCCCCGAATCCTAGAGCCCGAGGAATTCTACAAAATTCTGCAATGCTTATGGCAGCTCTCTCCTCATTATTTTTATGAATGGAACAGAGAATCAGCATCAAAAACAGCATCTTCTATCTGGGAATCACCCGAACACCTTTTGAAAACATCCAAAACATCCCTTTTATCGTCTTCTTTTTTCTCTTCTCTTTCCATTTCTCCCCTCCTTTCACTTAACATCACTTCCCTCCACCTTTCACATCACCCTCTTATCGTTGTCTTCGTCATCTTGCGCCGCAGGATTCGATTGGCACCCTTAGACACAATGTTGTTGTTGCACTCTTGATTATCGTGGTGGGGTCGTGGTCGTGGTCTTAAGCCACCGCCCTCAAATTGAAACCAAGAGGTTTGTTTGTTTACCTATCTTTGCTCCAGGGAATCTCACACTGCATTCATCTCTCATTACTAGCTAACCGCTAATTGTGGCTCGATTAGTTGCCAAGTTGGGAAAGGAAAAATATGCAAAGGTCTAGAGCGGCCCAATGATCCTTTGCAAATTAACAGCAACAGCAACATCAACAACCAACCTCAACAACAACAACAACAACAACAACAACAACAACACTCCAGGTAGCTTCAGTCCCAAACTAACCGATCAAGCGGGCGATTAATTTCGTCACGAACTTTCCACCTCAAAGTCGTCGTCGTTGTGTCGGCGTCATTGTTGTCAACATAGATAAAGTTTGCGTACATGTAATCGTTGAGCTTTTTCTCATCATTGTGTCGAGCGCTTGTAAACTTCCGGTGCAAATTGGAGGATGGAAAAGGGAGAACTCTTTCCGCAGTTGATTCTAGAAAGAGAAAAAATAACACCATTGTCTTTCTCTCTCTTTCTCTCACACTCGTTTTATATTCTAGCGACTATCGTTGCCACTTGTTGCCGTTGGCCAGACTGCCAAATCAGCTCACTGATGTTGAAATTCTCTCCCTTAAACCGAGCGAGCGACACAGTGGAAGCAAACCGATTAGCGTTATTGAATCAACAGGTTGCCTGTCAGTCAGTCAGTCAGTCAGCCAGCTAAACAACGATAACGACAACCATAACGACAAACAATGCCTCTACGTCAATTGGAGGCGCAAACTCGCTAACTTGCAAAGCGAACGCACAGAGTTGATATTCCGCAACCACCAAACCACTTGTGGCGTTCCGCGAGACTAGGATGTGATGCTTAGCGCGTGTCAGTTTCCCTGTTTTCTCCAAAGAGGCGCCGAGATTACAACGACGCAGACAGCGAGTTTCGAGCATCAAGCAGATGGCAAAGTGAGAGCGATAGAGAGACAGGTAATCCCGTTTAGCATACAAATTTGTCTTTCCGTCTATTTGCTTCCAATTCACGTCAGAGTTGGGACTATTGTGACACTTGTCAAATGAACCCAATGCGCTCGCCGCTGGTGGCTCCGTAGCTATTGGTTGCCACTCGGTTCAACCCAGTCTGTCTATCACCATCGCCGCCGTCGCCGCCACCGCTTCCACCGCAACCACCACCGCCAAACGACTCCCGACTAAACAATCGGTGCTGATGTTTTTGCCGCCGTCATCGCTGTCACTGTCGTAGGGATCATCCTTGGGATCATCGTTGCCGAGACACTCCGGCCGCAGACGCGGTGGTCGCTATCGGGTCACAATTGTTGCAGCGCGTGGGGCTCACCTGTCGCCGTCAGGTGAGCGCAAATGGGAAGCACGAGTGGCAGTGTCTGGCGCGCACTCAAACAGGTGGAAATTACGCGAGTTACGAGAGCATCAAGCTTGACAGATAGACAGATAGATAGATAGATAGACGGATGGGTGTCATTGTCTATGTCTTTGTCTCCTTTCTTCTCGGACAAAGAGGATTCAATCTCGCTTGCGATGGCGAGAATGCGCTCGCTTTAGGTGAAAATCCGCTGTGGCCCACTGGATCCGCTCAGCTAACCCAGACGTCGCCGTTGTCCTTGCGAGAATCAACAACTACGACGACGACGAAGTCGCGTCGTTGGTGGAGAGCAAATAAAAGAGGGGAACTACAGGCAACATGTTCCTCAGAATTAATCATTCTTTGCTTTATCATCGTATCGCTTTACTTGGTGCAACTTTTCTCGCTTACTATGGGCAATGGAGTTAGGGGATTCAGCTAAAGGTGTAGCAAAAGCTAACAAGTCGCTACCAAGAGGATCCAATGGCGGCGGCAGTAGCAGCAGCAGCATGGGCACTGTATCCAGTCGAGTCCATTTTCAATCTCCTCGCTGGGAACCGATCGTGGAGGTGCAATAGAAACAGAGATGGAAATTGGAATTGGAGTCATAGAATGAATGGAAAGGGATCGAAATGCTTCAAAATTTAACAGGTTATTGCTCTGAGATCCTTCTAGCTCAAGCTTCGATCACTTGCTCGCTTCAAGGATCAAGCAACACGAGCTCAGCGCTGCGCAGGGCTCATGGCAGCAGCAGCAGCAACAACAACAACAACAACAACAACAAGTGGTGGTGGTATTCCCGTGCCAGTGTATCGATAGCAAGCCACTTGCATGCATACAGGTGAACGAGTGAATAGGTGAGCACGTCAAATTCTAAGAGGTGCAAGTGAATCTCTTAAGCTCATTCGTCTCTCGCAAGCAGCTATTAGAGTTTAATGAATGAATGAATGGAAATTTAAAATTGGAGCTCACTCTTAAGTTTACCCCTTTTTTCTCCCATTCTCTCTAATAAACTAGAGACTTTAACGTTTAACCAGCGACTACTTGACTAACACGACCATTCAACACTACCTGTTCACATTAGTCAAAGGGGAAACAAACTCTAGCACGAAACTCGTCGCTCGATATGACGTCGCCAATTTTTGAACCCTCGAGAGGTCGGGTCAAGTTTTGCTGCGATATCGGCGAATGATAATTGTGGTTGCGAGATTCTCGAAAGAGAAACCATCTTGGTGGCGAACCTTCCAGCAACAGGCTTGAGTTCACCGTCTGTGTCTCTATCGCCGTCGCTGTCGTCGTCACGGTTGCGGTCGTAAGATTTACCATTCTAAGAGCCACTTGTTACGACGGCGACAACAAGACGAGCCGTCTCCGCTAAGTCTCGCCGATTGTTTCATTCGCTCACCGAGTAGTGGCTGCTCTCCAACTTGGTGATTGACGACTCCTATTAAGACGCTTGTCACAACAACAAGTGTCTCCCCAACTAACAACAAGACCTTTGCTCGCTTCGTAACTAAACTAAACTAATTAACTCGACGATCACAGCAGCAACAACAACAACAACAACAACCACCACCACCACCACCGAAAAGAGGAGTAAATGAAAAAGACAAGACGATTCGTTCGCTCACTTAGAGTTCAAGTCCATGTCGCTCGAAAACTACGTAAATTTAGATAGACAACGCGAGAGTCGTGTGGTCTCGGCAACCACAACAGGCCACCAAACCTTTTTCTCATCTTCTGCGGCAAGCAACAACTCTTGAGATCTTGTGCTTCAATGTCAACTGTTGCCGTTGGACGCCTAGTGGCGATCCCACCAAATCGAGCGTTCAGTAAGAGAAAGAGACACGCAATGTGAGGTTGCCAGATTACGTTTGCCTTTCTACTCCTCTCACGCTCCAAATGTCAGCTTAGTTATGATTGGAAACGTCGCTAAAGTTACATGTAAAATTTACTCAAATTCTGCAAATGTTCAAGGGGCGCAATCAGCTGATCAACTCATGATACTTGCGCTCGGATATCCACGCAAATATCTGCAATTCTTAATCTTATTTGATCCAATCCAATTCATCTCATCTCAAATCACTTCGCTTCGGTTCACTCGGAAGCAATGCGATGCTCAGTCAGTGATCATGAGATTGAGATTTGGATTGTGGTTAGACTCTTGCTCGTTGCTTGGAGTTGCAACGATGAATGCCACAACTCCAAGCTGAACGCTCGCTTTCCATCCAACTAGTCGATCACAGGCGAGCAGCCGACAGCCATCATCATCATCATGATGAGCATTTTGCGTCGTTGTTCATTTGGCTAGAGTAAATTGGATTGCCATTGCTATAGAGAGTGAGAGTGAGAGTGAGAGTAGGAGGAAGTTGTGGTTCGGTTTTGTGCACAATCCTCAATGGAAGAGGAGCGGGAGAAAACAATGTGATTCCCCACGCTCAGTGAGCAAGTGAAAGAAAGAGCGCGCCAAAGAGAGGAGAACGAAGCTCGCATCACATGACTGGTATAATTGGAATGAGCTGAACTCATGGATTAGAGGCAAAGATAACGGCGCTTAATTGTTAGCTAAACGGAGGAAGCGGTTCGTCAGGTGGTTGCGACTTGCAAGCATTGCGCCCGCTAGCAGTGGCAACCAACCAACCAACAAAAACCCGCTAAATTGCATGACTTACACGCATTCACAAAAAGGCAATTTGGGGGCTTTGTGAGTCTGCTTTAGATTAACAGTGAGAGTGGCGGAAGATGGACCAAAAACGCCGTTACACTCACGAGGTTCTCGCATGGTTATCACGCGTGTTGCACCGGCGTAGGCGGACAAAATCAACAAGTGTCGCTGGCTTTTTTGTTGCATCTGCTGTGCGCTCCATGGTTAGCTACATTTGTTTGCACAGCTTTGTGCACCAACAAATTTGTATTAAAAAGGAATGTTTGATAAATGTGAGAAATAAACTAGGCAATAAATGAGCCGTGAATGGCGCGCGTTGCGAAATCTCGATCACAAAAAGAGACCCCAGGTGGATAAACGGAAAGGAGAGAGAGAGAGAGAAAAACTACATATAAAGACTTTGATGAAGTCTCATTCGACGGGGTGCAATGCAAATAGTTCAAATAGCAACGGCAAAAGTAGGTGGTGTCGATGTCAGAAGCCTAACAATTTGGCGAGACTCGTTGAAGCTGTGCACCCCATCAATCTGTGTGCCATTTACAATCAACCGACCGATCGACTTGAGCGCTCGGTGGTTTTTGAATGGCGTCTATTAGCTTGCAACTTTCTCCCTCTCTGATCAAAGTGGCAATCTCGTTGTGCACCACCAGTTAGAGGCAAAAGTGTCGGAGCTAAGCCGGTAAATTTCTCTTATCGAGCAACACGAGCTCGACCCGAGGAGCGAGATGATAAAGAGCAATTGGCGGTTTAGCTTCTGTTACTTTCGCCACTAGTTGCTAGCTTCGACTCTATCAAAGTTTAGTCTTGCTGGCTCAGTATTGAACTGACGAGCAGCCAGCCGATTGGCTGGCTGGCTGGCTGCTCATCTTTGCTTGGGATCCATTTCAATCGTAGTCAGTCGATCGGTTTGTGGCTGTCGCCGTTGACTTTGCAGAGGCGGCCGGCGAGTGGCGCTGGCTGTGGCTCTAGTGGAAATGCTCTAATGTGATAGTCTTGGTAAAAGTTAGCACGATCGGAGAAAGACCGTGGCGAGAAGTGTGACTTCTCGTTGGGTTTAGCCACAAAGTTTGCCATCGCATGGAAATTTGGTGGTGCCGCTGCCGCATGCACCACAACGGCGAGCGCTGCGACAAAGGCAACAAGTGGCTGCCAGCCGGCTAGCGAGCGGGAGACGCGCGCGCGCGCGCGCTTATTTTCCCATCTAACATCAGCGCAGGCGTCGTAAGGCGGTGTTCTGCCGCCAAGCTGTCATTCAAGATCACAGTTACTAGTCAGTCGTTTGTTGGAAGTCGAGAGAGCTACTTGAATTTCCAACTTGAAAGCAAAGTTACTATTAGCTTGCCAAAAGACTTTAGCTACACAGCAAAATAAAACACAACACATTAAAGCAAAGAAGCAGCGTACGCAGCAGCAACAGCACACACACTCACACATGAACCAAAAGAGTTATCTGTCCTGCAAACCCTCAGAGCAACAGGTAGTAAGTGGCCAGCATTAGCGCACACAGTCCAAAGGCCGTAACCTAAATACAAGGACTAGAAAGCAGCAGAGGCAACAGCAGCAAGAGAGAGAGAGAGAGAGAGTTTGCAAGCTAGTGAGAAAAGAGAAGCAAAAGAAAGAAAGAGAGAGAGAAAAAACCGGCTCCAAAAGTGGAGCTCTTTCCAAGCCAAAAGCAAGCTAACGACGCAGTTACCGTTACCCTCTACCGTTACCATTGAAAGCGGAGCCAAGAGCAATTGCACTGCTGGCTAGCTAGCCAATAGGAACGACAACAACAACAACAGAATCAACATAAGAGAAACCTACACTAAAACTACCAGCACCAGCACCACCACCGAGCCAACCAAAAGTTGAGCAAAATGCCAGCCGCAACTTCGCACGAGGATCACTACCAAACGAGAGCCGCGAGTCTCTCATCGTCGTCCGTTTCCCATTTGTCCGATTATTTTAGCTCACATTTTTGTGATCTGTTGCCGGACGTGGCGAGCGATAGTCCAAATAATATTAAGAACAAGAGTGCCACTTTGAGCCACGATTCTGCATCACCTTTTAGCATTAAAAAGTCACAATTTAATTCTAAACAACAGCAGGATAGTTGCGATTATTTGAGCTCCAGCTGCAAGTTACCCGGCGAATTGAGCCAAAAGTTGGCCTTGGAAAAGGTGACCAAATCAAATTTAAGTAGCAGTAACAACAAGAAGCAACAGCAAGAGCAAAACAGAGGCCACAAGAGAATATTAGATCTCTTTGCCTACGACGACGACATCGAAGATCTAGAGCATCAATCTTATTGTGGTAGCGAGGATCAGGAGCTTAGCGACGAAGATTACAATAATTGCAACAATTCCTACGACTCCGCTTGCTTCCCATCAAATTTCAACTTCCTCGACAACATTGATTCGGAAGATATTGACTTTGTTCAAACTAGCGCCGACAACATGGAACCAATAATGTTAATCTACAACGACAGCTACTTGCCGTCGATGGCCTCCACTCACCTGGTTGGCGCTGCAAGCACATCAAGCGAGTGCAGCTCGTCCTCCTCCTCTTCTTCATCAAGTTCCACTGGCTCGAGCCCGATGAGCAACGAGACCAAGATGATGCAACACAATATCCAATCGCCCGAGTTTCTGCTGAATATGGCGCCGCCAACTCAGCACTGTTGCCTTAGTTTGGAGGAGCTAAAGGCGACGGCAAACTCGTGTTGGTCCTGCGGTTGCAATTGGCTCGAGGACCACCTGTCCCTGGATTGTCGCGAGTGCGGCGGTTACGCAATGGCCCGTCCGTGTCCCGAGTGCGACGGCAAGTGCAACGGAAAGTGGAGACGCAACGTGAACGCCAGCCACAATCATGGCCGCGCTCGTTGGACAGGAAAGTGTCGCTTTCAAGTGGCCGCCTCGTTTGGTGCCAACTCAAAAGAGACAACAACAACAACTACTACTACTACTACTACTACAACCACCGTTCAGGTTAAGGACGACGTGAAAGAGACCACAAGTGATGATTTAAATAGCGACCTGCGAGCAAAGATTCCAAGTGGCAGCGTGGCCGGCGCCGCAGCAGGTGGTTCCAAGACCCTCAGTGAGCCTGTGGACATAACAGGTGGTTGCGCAGGCTCCTGCGCTGCATTGGGCTCGGAGAAGAAAAAGGTTTCCCCGTCATCAACGTCGTCATCCGATGAATCCGAATCGCCCCCCACTTCCTCGCTTGCCTCAAATGATAACGAGATGTTATTTGGCCATTGCTCCACCGATGACACCACCAACGGACCAATTAGCAACTCGCATAGAAAGACTGAGCCAACGATAGACCAGCAAAGGAAGCAATAGCTACAGTAATAATAATTACAAAATTTAATGAGATTATAAAATGAAAAAAGGATAGCGTTTGGTGAACACGAAGGAATGAATGAAGGAAAAAAAATCCGTGTTCATCATCTTAGACACTTGACAATTAACTTAAAATCTCAGACTATAAATTAGTAGTAAGATAAGTAATAGTAGTAGTGCTGTCAGTAAAGGAAGTATATATTAATACAATGAGTTACACAAAATATCATTGTGTTATTGCTAGCTAATTAGATTATGGAACTCGTGAAGAGTGGTGATAAACGTTAATGAATCAATCAATTGAAAGTCTGATGATCTCACATTTAATTCCAAATTTAGCATTCCGAATCAAGTTTCTTTCTTAGAAATTTGTCTGCTATACGATTTCCTTTAACTTCAATCCAAGTTAATAAATTCCAATATCATTTTCGCCTAGACACATTCTTAGTCTCAACATCAGTCAAGTTTCACCGAATTGGCTGAACTGAAACTCGTCTAGTTGACTCTCTCCTCTCACATTTCAACACCAACAATCAATGCAACTCTGCAACTAGTCTCGTGGGATGATCAAATGAAAAGGCCACTTGGAATTTGTTGAACAGTCGCCCTTCACGTTGCCAGTTGGATAGACATTCAACTACCGATAAGCGCAATAATAATAACAACCGATGGCTCTTTTGGCGTGTGTCTACACACTAGAGAGGCGATCGGCCGTTCCTCTTGTGAGTAGCAAAATTTAGCGAGTGATTTATGGTTGACTAACACAACAAAATGACGGGGATCAATGTTGAACTCGTTGCTCGCCTTGACGTCGGGTTGGCCTGCCGAATAGTCGCTCTTTTGCTGTCGGAACGAGCATAGGAGAAATTGACTCCATTAGAGAGCGAGACACATGCACCGGTAATTGTTTGTTGTTGTGGTGTGAGCTTGTCACAAAGGCGACCCCCGCGACAAGAACGGATGCATGATTACATTATGACTGTCTTGATGTCGCACGGCGACTAGCGAGAGAGGGAGAGAGAATCTCTCCTGCATTTGCAAGAGTGATGATGCGCGATAAGGATCAAGCAAAAGAGCAGATGTTCATTTAAGAATCCCCCGGGATCCGGTCTGTCACTAGTCTATCGCGTGTATCACAATTAAATCGCGCGACTCACTGGGGTTCAGCATCAAATCTGTTCTGGTTGATGATTTGTTTGTTTGCTTGCTAAATAACAGTCGTCGACGTCATTGAGCTCGCTAGCCAGGCTAGCTCTTTATTTGGTGCGCCAGTTCGCTTGCGGGAGCCATTCGATGCGAGCTCATGAATTGTTGCAACAAGTTGCAAGCAAATTCTCTCTCTTTCCCTTTTGTTGATTTGGCGACGGGGATACTAGAAAAAACTAGTTGTCGTTGATGATGTTGAGGCTCGAGAACATCCATTGCGGAAGGCGCATCATTTAGTGGCGCAAAAGAGCAACCGCTCATCGCTTACGATAGTGATGATCTTTTTGTAAATGTGCACTTAATTTGCCCTTAAGAGCAACCGGAGCGCGCCGGTGCGAGTCCACGACTCATAACTTCACAGGAAATGTCACGCTTGTAATGCTGGAGGAGAGTTAATTGATTAGTTACCACTGCTACCTACCACTGCTATTGGCTCATTCGAAGGAAGAATATTTCCAGGTGAAAACTAGTAAACACACAAACGCTCACATAATCATGGGCAAATCTTGGGAGTTGCCATGAAATTCTTGTATGTGTGTTTATGTTTGCCATGAAAGAGAGCGACTGGTCTATTCAATTGCCTAATGTCTCAATAAAACTGTCAGGTATGGATTCATCTTGCCAGGTTCTAATAGGCAGTAGTGGTTGTAGTCTTGGTTGATAAGTGTGCCAAGCTAGCTCTTTGCTCACTTTACCTCACTCAGTTCGTCGCGAGCGGCGACTCGCCAACAACTAACCGCAACTCAACATTGTAACGGCCGTTTCACTAAAGTGACAAAATTTTTACAAAAATATCTCTTTTCTCTCGAGTCCACACAACATGAGGTCGTTGCGACGACGACGACTGTCGCCGCCGAGGCTCTTCCATCACCAGACAGCGAAAGAAACGAGACTTGATAAGTTCTAGAGTCAATTGCGTGAGGTTAGTCTCTCTCTCTCTCTCTCTCTCTGGACAAGGACCATAACCGCGCCGACTCTTTTAGAGCTCGATGACCACCAATTTGGAGTTCAAATCTTCGTCTGAATGGTCAACTTTGCAATGGAGAGATTTGGAAAGAGCCGAAAAATTTACTCTCCAGGGTTCGAGGTCAAGCTGCAAAATGGCGACCGATAACGAGGCAAGCAGACAAAAATTGACCAGGATTCTCTCTATGGTCGAGAGGAATGGAGACAATTGATTAGTTGACTCTCGAACTATATGATTCTACAAAAAACATTTGAGCTTAATTCTCTTTAGCAAGTTGCAAGTTTATTTTTGATAAAAATTAATGGTAAAATTTACTCAAAAACCAACAAACTAAACAAGAGATCAGAGCAGAGTAAACATGTTTACCTAGGTTTGTATTTCCTTTCTCTCAGTCTGTCTGTCTGTCTCTCTTTCTCCAATTCTTGGCCATCCAGCAACAGGTGATTAATTTCGCTTCGGGAGAAAATAAATCGTCCAGACTGTTAGCTAAACTCATGTGTGAAACTCACATTTCTTGTGATTTATAAACCCTTATAGTGTATAAAATGTTTCTCGACTTGTGAGCACAGAGACAGATACGCTGGGAACCCCCACCACCAATAGAACAACCACTCGTGTGGATATCAATCATCATGGCAGTGAATGGATAACAACATAGGAGTTCAAGTTGCGGGACATCGGGGAGCTCTTTCTCATTTCCCCCTTCTAATTAGTATATTGATTGCCAAGAGATGATTGCATAACCTGTTGAGTGTTTTCTCTGGCGTCCAACTCATTGGCACCAGGCTTGCGAATGAAACAACAGGTGATCTATTGATATCTCTTGATCTACCCTAAAAGGACAACATCATCCAATTGCTCCTCGATAATCAAGTAGAGAGAGAAAAAACAACTGATACACGAGGAACTTTGAGAAAGTAAACAATCTATTATATCTTTTGCTTTCTTTTTTCTTTCACTCGGGAGATTCATGATAAAAGATGCTTTATTAAGGTATTTGATCATCCAATGGCGTTACAAATGAAATCGTCGCCAAGGGACCAGTTTTTGTTGTCTTCATTTGTGTAAATTTCAATCTGGAGATTACATAACATTACTCCAACTCGAAACAAAACTCGACGACCTCGAACTTGAAGCGACATCTTTGCTTGCAAGTCTAAGACTAGCCTCAGATTTTGGCGGCGACCTGTGGCCGCGTCCACCACTGCCGCCACCTGTTATGGCGGCCATCCAGCTGGCAAGCTCGTCTTTGAGTATGGCTCGCTACCTGTCGCACCACATTTGGTTCTTGTGTCCAAGTTCAAGGGCGCCAATAAGTGGACGACGTGACGATTGTTGGTTAGCTTACCACTACTTCTATTGCTCTTTGATTAGCATTAGTCAAAATCAGCACTAAACCAAATCTAAACCATCAAATGCAAGCGAAATTTGAAAATCTAATACTAAAAAGCCGTTTTGGCGTTAGTTCGATTTTTCGTTTCTCCGTTTTGACCCCCTCCTTTTCTGCGCTCACACACGGGATTTCTTTCCCCCAAACGGAGAAATCGCGTGTGCAGCCCCTCTTTTTTTACGCTCGCACACACAACTTTTTCCCCACCTGAATTCGCCCTTTCCATCCCCCACTCACTCCACTCACACACACGCTCCCTTCTCACTCCTTTTCCCCACTCGAAATCTGTTGCGCTATCCAACCTCGAGCACGTGCGGCCTTGGCACAACTTTGATATAAGCGCACAGTCTCGACTTAGCGTACGAGAAGTGACTGACAAGTAAGCTGAGCCGTGGACGCCCCTCACGGAGCGAAGGCGAAGCGGAGCGAGCCGGAGCGCAGTTTCCCGGAAAGTCGCACAGAAAAACAGGTATAGCCGCGAGCGAAGCCGCGGTGACCGACTAGTAGTAGACAATAATGATAATAATATGGCAAAGATTAGCGCGCCGTCAAGGAGATTAGTCATTCCGTCTGGTTTTCATATGAGTCAGTCTCGTATTTTGAGGCAAACACATGTACCAAACTACAAAGTTCTGGTTGACTTTCTCACATGCTACTGGTAATAATTAGATGAAGCAAAAAGGTAGCAACATTTTCGGGTATATTTCAAATTACAAATCCCATATCTGTATTCACGTGGATTAGAGATTCACGTGATAAACTCTGAACACTGTTGGCACTATCTACCAGAATGAGATATAAATTTTAGTAGAGAACTCGATTATTCTCATGAAATAGCGACACAATTCCCGACTCTGAACCATAAAATTGGGTCACAAAGTTGCCAACGACAAGTGGCTCTCACTTGATTGTATGAGTTTATGGACTCACCAACCAGACGACGACGACCATCAATTAGTCGGGTTGTCTTGGGAAACTAGAGTTGGATAATAGATTGATTGACAGACCAACTAGCTAATTGCTATTTTGCTGTTTGTAGTCACTTAAATCAACAACTTTCGCTGACTTGGCACACAAAAGATTAGAACAGAAATGTGTCAATAGCGACGACGAGACATGGTAATAGCAACGAGAGATTACATCAAACTAACGAACGAATCGACGAAGTAAATGAGCAATCCCTTTCCTCTCGATAATCTTCCAGTTAGAATCTGAATCAAGTTGCAATCTTAACAGAATTACTATTGTTTAGTGTAGGTCTTTTTAGTTACTTGTTTTGCTCTCTCATTAAATCTCTAGCGAGTTCTGCGGAATCTAGTCGTGAAATGCGTCATTGTTGTTGCTCATTTTGCAGACGCCTAAATGGCTACTAGCAATATCATTATCTTTTCATTCCTAAAAAGCAGATAACAAAGACTGGGAGCAAGAGGGACGTCACACGAGTTGCCTAGATAGACAGTTAGTCTCCTCTGTCAATAAGTCAACATATCAACAAGTAAATAGTCATCATCATGGTCGTCGTCTATTGATTAACTAAAAAAGTGTTGCCAGCGATGTCATTGTTGTCGTTGTTTACTAGAGTAAATAATGGCAACAAGAGTTACATACAATAAACTCTGGACAATGGACTGTTCATGCGGCAAGCAGCTGATCCATTAGGAAAACTAAGCAACCAAGACGATTATACTAATGATCACATCATCACCATCAAAGTTTTGGTTTCTCTGTACTAAGCGAGTTTTTTTTTCTTGATTTGACAATTAGTTTGCCAACAAGATGGCAGAATTGTTTACCTATCATCATCCTCCAGAGCATGAGCACTTGAATAAACAGTCACTGCATTAAGGAGGCCAACTCTTTCATGTTGATCCGATTGACAGTTTTCAAAGATGGTGTCGCGGTAATTACTATTTATTTTGCAGGAACTTGTTGAGCATTCAAATCGGCTCGCTTCTATGGCACTAGAGATAAAGTATAGAAAATTTTCTCGAGCTGTTATGCAATCGTTTGTTTCAATCTGATTCGTTCAAGTTGACTTTTTTGCCTGCGAGTTAGGCTGGATGTCGCCAGCTCTGACACCTGTCGCTTGTCCCGGCAAGCTTGCTGGTGTCACCGTTGCCGGCCGCTTGTAGGGATGCAACCTGGCGGCCGTCAGTTGATTCAAGGGCGAGCTCTTGCCGATGGTCGCCGTTGAGCTCGAGGCAACCACACGTTTGTCGCCAGCTGCTTGAGCTTTAGGATCCGGCAAGAGGAAAGTGGTAAATGTAAAATGGAGTATAAGACACAAGGATTGGCACAACGACGAGGGGACACATGAAACAGACGAAGAAGAGACGAGAAACGTCCTCGAATCATGGCGCGATTTGTGTGATGGCGATGGGGAGCACGATGAGTCAATCCGTTTTGTTTGGTTGGTTAAATGCGTTTTGGTTTTAGGTGGACGATTGATGAGAGTTAGTTTGGAGTTATTTTGTGTTAATTTGAGATTAGAGTTTAGGTTGTTGCGGTGGTGATGAGTAGGTATTGGTATTTACCAGTTTCGGTGGTTGTGTGATTGGAAGTGGTGTGATGTTACATAGTTGCACGCCATTCACGAATGGCACATCAGCCGGCGACGAAGATTATTGTTGTTGTTGTTATGGCGGGATAATTTGGTTTAGTTTGGTCATGGCACCATCATAATAATAATCATCATCATCGTTGATCGATCGATCAATTAGTCAATCGGTTGCAGTACATCAAGTCGAGTCAATCAAGTCGTTGGGCCGGCGGTTCAGTGTAAAGGGTTATGTGTGTCGCAATGTGTTTTTTATGTGCCATTTATGCCAATCACATCAAGTTTGTTTGTTTGTTCGTTTGACCAGCCAAATAGATGGACGAAAGAACATACAGAAAGATAGATTAGCAAATCAAATGCCAAACACCGGGGAATTGGACAGGGAGTAGATCGGTGGTTAGTCTATTAGTTCGGTTAATTAGCTGTTGAGGGGGATATATTTATAATTTGAATGTCTCGAGTAGTGAGTCGATTGATTGGTTATTAGGTTAAGTTGTCGCTCACTCAATCAGTCGCTTTACCCTCTTACGCACTCACTCGCTCGCTTCACCCTTTCACTCCCTAACTCGATCGCTAGCTTGCAGGTGGTCGTTGGTTATGGTGGGCAACAAGTGGTTAGATAAGAGTTTTTTGTTAACATTGTAAAATTGCTCGCTACTGCCATTAGCATTTGGTTGGTTCCTCACAGCACACATATAGTTTTCCGCCTTTGTTTAAAATAACACGCGTAACGCCATCAATTAAAGCAATTAAATAATAGGCTTTTCCTATTCTGGATCGGTGTCGATGCAAGATTTTAATCAACCTCAGTTGATTGTTCATTAAACTGATTTAATATGAAATATGGCGAATAATTTACTCTCCTTGAATTTTGATTTTGTATGCTTAGTTTGCTCTATGGTTCATTCTGAGTACAAACTCAAGATATGTAACCTATCCTTGTGTCTCTATCTGTATCAATATATATACTGATGCATCATTATAGTTGTTTAGCTTAAACTTTCCAAAAAGTAAAAATATAGGAGCTAGTCCGTCTTTGTGCGTAAATCTTTGGTTTTTCCCTTGGCATTCCTTGCCCATTGTTTAACTCCGCAGTCCTCTACTGGAAATAATAGAAATTCGGCCAGTTACTTATCACAGTTAATTTGTATCAATAGTGAGAGTAGCCACGTGTTGATATTTTGAGACATAAATATTATATTCTAATATGGAGTTTGTACATCTGAACATAATTAACCCGCTGGAAGTTTTTATGGCAACTTGCTATGACTTGGGCAATCGGAAATCTAAACTTCCTCGATTTCCGGTCCATTTTCATGTTGTGAAAGCTAATCTATTTTGCAAACACTCTTTAGTTCGCTTCTTTGATCTCTAAGTTTTCACATACACACACGTAATCACTCACAAAAGGCGACCACACAAAAAGCTCTCGAATACTCGACGAGTCGCTAGGTGCTCGCTGATTGCTGCTGCAGCTGCGACTGGCGCACCTGTTGCTGATACTGCTGACTATCTAAGGTTGTATCTTGTTGTGGGATGTTTTGAGTCGTCGTCATCGTTTTCGTCGTGGGAGATGACGAAGGCGACGACTTTATAGTACTGGCAGTAGTTTCTATTGGATACGAATTATTACCATTATTTTTATCAGAGTCTTGGTGTCCAAGATTTGGTTCACCTTGCTCACTGGGTTGATGCTGCTGCTGTTGCATTTGATGGTGTTGGTTGTGATTATAGTGAACCATGTTGGCATTCGGGGAGTCTAGCTCCACCTGTTGAGCGTGGTGTTGCTGGTAGTGGTGGTGGTGTTGGTGCTGATTTGCTGCGGCCGCTGCGGCGGCCACTGCCGCAAAGTCGGCGGGCGATAGCAGCTGGGCGGGCGGCGGTGGTGGCGGCGGCGGCGGCGCTTGCTGTTGCTGCTGGTGTTGCTGTTGTTGCGAGGCGGCGGCGGCGGCGGCAGCTAGCGCCGCGTATTGTTGGTGAAAGTCATGATAGTATATCATAGCACTTGGATCGGCCGGTGGTTGGCTCGCGCCGCCGCCCATCAGAGAGGCAGTGGCTGCAGCGGCGGCGGCTGCCTGCTGATGGTGTTGGTGGTGGTGGTGAGAATGGGGATTGTGCAGTTGGTGCTGCTGTTGTTGTGAGAGATGGTGATGATGCAACTGGTGGTCGTTTGTGGCCGGCTGCATGTGGTGAAGGGGGTGCTGATGATGGAGCGGATGGTGGCTGTGGTGGTGATGGTGGGGGTGGGGGTGGTGGTGTTGCTGTTGTTGAGCTGTTGCGGCGTGGGGGTGTGCGGCGGAAGCGGCCGCAGCGGCAATGGCTGCAGCCGAAGCGGAAGGACTCAAGCCGGCGGCATGCGGGCCACTTCCGGAGTAGCCGCGCTGGTGATGGTGGCCGTGACTCCCGGCGTGCACCGAGTTGGGCGTATCGGAGCCAGTGCTCGGAATGCCCGAGGAACCATTTATGTTATAATGCTGCTGTTGCTGTGACTGGCCTCCACTTCCGGTGAAGGGTCGGCCGCCAACTTGCTGATGGGGTTGGTGGTGGTGCCCGCTGGCCACTGAAAGGTGATGTGGATGCTGTGAATGGGGGTGATGATGGTGAGCCGAGGGGCTTGGTGTAGTCAGCTCCTGGCAAGCGGAAGTTCCCGGCTGGTGGACGCGATAATTGGTATCGTTGAGCATCTTGCTGAGTGCTTCATCGTCTTTGTTTATTGATTGATTGGGAGAATGCAAATCATCAGGTTAGTCGACTGATAATATTTCTCTCTCTCTCTCT
>WNKI01000002.1:8319341-8349547 GCA_015350385.1 Aculops lycopersici
TTCTATCTCAAAATCAATAGATCATCACAATTATACTTCTACCACTTACAGTTGCATTCGCGGTAGGTGCCGTTGATGATGGCCAACTCCATTAGCTGGCGCTTCTTGAGTTCGTCTTCTCCATCAACCTGTTGCATGAGTGAGCGAGTGAGTGTGTTATAAAACATTGGATAATGGTGTTAGTCCTCAATGTGTAGACGCTGGCACAAAAGAGTCAAGTTGTTTAATGCTCAAGCAAAGATTCTATCTGCTGCCGATTCAAACTTGATGTAGATTAAATACTCACAATAGGAACGAGTAACTGTTTCACCTCCTCTAACGCTCGGCCAAGTTTTATTTGAGCTCTATTTTGCGTGTCCTCGACTGTAATTAGCACATGGAGTTCGTCGTTTAGATGCTCCCAGTTTGCCTTGCCTCTATTCTGTTCCTCCTGTTTGTTTGTTTGGTTTAATTTTGTTTTGTTTAGTTTTTTTTGTTTCGTTTCGTGGAGTTGGATTAAAGTTCATTCTCCAAGTTGGCCGTTAGCCTAACTTGAAGCTTGCTTAAGGCGCCAGCCTTCCCCACCTGTTGACCTTCATTTGTCAGTGGTCAGATAGAAGATGCAAACTAAAGCGCATAAAGAGCAAGCGGAGAAAATAAGAATTCAACTGAGACAATAAATGGCCGCCGCAAAGACCTCTTGCTGCAGCCAGGCAGCTAGCCAGTGGCGAGCGGCGCTTCTCCTGTAGCCGTCGCAAAGTTTCGCACTCGTTTGCAGCCAAACTTGCTCTCTTCAAGTTATGCAATCCGAACAACAGGTGCCTGTGCAGATAAAAGGTGGAAAGCACCTTCTAATCGTTTGCGTCTCAAATGGAATGAAATGAAATGAAACTCACCTTCTTCTTGTCGCGCATGGATCCTTTGCCGCGGATCATAATCTTGCATCCAGTCTCCTGTTCCAATTGTTTCGCTGTCATTCCTCGCGGACCAAGAAGGCGGCCGACGAAATTGTACTCCGGATGCTCGCCAACTGGCACGTAAAGTTTCTCTTGCAATTGCACGAGCTCTCCCTCTGGCTCGGGAAGCTCAAGGGGCTCATTATTTACGAGGCCAACAACGTCGTTCAATTGAAACAACGACTGTCTCACCTTGTTGATTTCTTCGTCGATCAAGCGCTGAACATGAATAAAAACCGAGGGCCAGAGACTGAGCTGCTTTCTGTCCTTGATTAACTGAGCCAGGTAATCGGCCGAGATGATTGGTTGCTGGTGCACCTCGTTCGCTAGTTGGGTTTGTGTGCATGGTTGCTGTTGCATTTGTCTTTTTTCTTTATGTTGATTATGATGATGATTTCTTTTGTGGTTTTGGATTTGGTTTTGATTTCGACTGTCTTTTCCTTGCGTCATGCTTCTCGGCGAATGCTCATTTTGTTGCTGCTGCTGCTGCTTGCCGTCTTCTCCGGTGCTTTGCCGCTCTAAATCTTCGCTCGCCAACTCACTTGACACCTGTTCTCGACTTGGCACTTGTTGCTGCGCTTGAAACGACGACGACGACGACGAGCCGGAACACTCCACTAGCTGGCCGCTTGCCGCTGAGTTGGGCCCGCCACTGGTGCTCGTGCGGCTGCTTCCGGCGCCAGAGTCAACCTGTTGCTCTTTTATGAGCGAGCCTAAGCCCAGCTCTTGGTCGTCCGTCAGCGACGAGGACTCCTCTAATTCTGTCGCTTTCACTGTCCTCGTGGTCTCGTCCGACTTTAGCTCGCCCATCGATTTGAGGTTAAGCTTAGTATCTAAAATTCTACCAATCCTACTATATGCTAATCTATTCTATTCTATTCTATTCTATACTATTTACCTCACTCTCTACCACCGACTTTACATGTGTAAGTTTGTCTCTCTGTTTCCAAGTCTGCTATTGTTGTTGCTGTCGTTGTCGTTGTCGTTGTCGTTGTCTTTGTCGCTGGTCTTGGTGTTGATGGTTGTGGTGTTGATGATGACGATGATGGTGGCGCTGCTGCTACTGCCGTTGGCGTCACCGCAAGCATCGCAACCGCAATCGCCGCTTCTTATGCAACTGCTCCTCGTTTCTCTGCCCCTCGACTCGGCTGCTCGGCTCTCTCACTCCTGGGTCCAGCAAGATATGAGATGGGATCCCGAAAGTCGACTCTCAGCTCACACCATCGTTTGGGATACAGACGCAAACACTCGCACATGTCGCTGTTGCAACTTGCTAGCCTTGCATCTTCGAGTTGCTGCCAGTTGCGCCGCCAAGTTACGTTTGCGCAACAGCAACAGCAGCAGCGGCGGCGGCGGCATCAGCATCTCGCTTCTTCTTCTTCTTCTTCTTGCAGCTTGCGATGATAAATTAAAATTAAAAACCTCCTCAGCGAGCGGCCATCTGGACTTTGCGTTGGCCCATCTAGCTGCTTGAAATCTTGAGCAGCCTCCGAGCTCCAGGTAGAAAGACAGCCATCTCTTTTAATGAGCTGCGCTGGTTCGGTTAACTCTCGAGCGCCCTGCATGCAAACAAACAGCCAGCCGTCCATTCATCTCCGACAGCTCGCTCGGCGAACACTTGACAGCTCGGGATGCGTTCGGCGCGGCTGACGCAACAGCCGGGGCTGGAATTGCGGCCAATGAAGCCCAAGTGCAAGAATAAATATAACAACAACAACAGCAGCAGCAACAGCGGCGCCGACAGCCCAGCTTACATTGGCCCTGTGTATCACTAGCGGAGGCGAGCGCGACTCTCGGCGAGCCAACAACGAACGAACGGTCCGCTCATAGAGCTTCTACGGCCGCTATTGAAATTCTACAGTTTCCAGAGTTCAACGCCTTATTTGGTTGTTAAACTTGAGCGCGAAAGCGAGAGAGAGAGAGAGAGAAACTTATTAAAGCCACAACTATCTAGCTGGTGAAGTAGCTACCCACCTTGGCGTTGTGTGGGTCAGGCGGCGGCGGCTGCTGTAGTATGCCTTGAGGCAGCGCAACACATTGACTTAGCATTGGCAAACTTGGCACAGCGCACTTGTCGTGCTGCTTGGCACAGTGGTAATACGGTGGAAATTATAAAATTAACAAAGATGCTGCTGCTGCTGCTGTCTGCTGTATGGTAAGTTGGATAGCGAGCAGTAGTATGCCACTCTCTCACTCTCTCTCTCTCTCTCTCTCTCTCTCTCTCTCTCTCTGTGCTGGGAGAAAATTCCCCAAATCTCTGCGAGCAAAAGGGAGAAGAACCCCGAAGGCTATAGGGCAGAGAGCTGCGCGTATGGCCGCCATATGGACGCGCGCACTGGTGCAGACGATATCGTATGCGTAAGAGAGCGTGGTATTTGCCATATGGCCGCCGCCAGTGGTAGCTCTATGGCCGGACTACCGCTAATTGTAATCGGTGTGGGCTTCATGATCCCCGTTTGAGGCGCCGCTGTATTTGTGTGCGGAAAATTGAGACTGCCGCTTCTCTAAACCCATTTCTCCTCACCTGCCGCACATTAAATCTAATATGCATGGTGTCTTCTCGCCTTGCCACTTCATAAGTGATAGCGAAGCGATTTCATTCCATTTTCTTCCCTCTACCTCTCCCTCTCTTTCATCACAACACAAAGCCTGTGGGCGAGTCCCGTCCCAAATCCCATTGACTCCGACAATATCTCCAGCTAGTCGACTGCCCACTACTAGATACATGTTATATCACACTCACACTCGCTCACACATACGGTATATGTAGCAACAGATCCCCCGGTTTCCGTGCAACAGTCTCGGCGCCGGCGCAGGCAACGATGGCCATATGGCGACTATAATCAAGACAGCAACAGCCCTACTTAAGGCATGCCTTCTGTATCGCCGCCACCGCCACAATGTTAATTGAACCTTAGGTTTGTTGATTGTCCAGCTCATCTATCAAACTCAACGCTTTCGACTTAAACTCGCGCAACTTGCAAATTGTTGCCTGTCCGCCCAAGTGGCCGGCGGACAGGCAGAAATTTGCCGCGCCAGTCGAAGTCCATCTAGTCTAGTCTAGTCTAGTCAAGTTTAGGTTCAGTTCAGTTTGGTGTGGTTTGGTTTAGTTCAGTTTTGTTTTGTCTAGTTCGGATAAATGATGAGATGCGCGCTAACTAAGCCGATTTATGGTTGTGTGGCTCGAGACGACGGTGATGTGCTAGTATTTGTGGGCGAGAAAAGTTGCATTTTGGGTGGGAGTAAGTGCAATGTCAACTGTGAAAATTGAACACATGGTAAGAAAATGAGAGAGAGAGAGGAAATTGCGTAAAAATTTCCAAGAAAAGTGTGCAGATGTTTCGATTTGATGGTGGAAATTTTGCTTCTCCTTCGTTATAAGTTTTCTTGAAGTAAAGGCCGAGAAAAGCTGTGTTGTTGCATTTATTTACCGCTGATATACTACTACTGCCCACTCGCTGAGTGGTTTATTATCAGCGAAACAAACGACGGAAGCTCAACTGAAACCACTTGTTGTTGATGCAGTTGAGGTTGAAGCTGAGATTGTTGCGTTCGATTCTGATGCTGAGGTTGCTGTTGTTGATGTTGACGAAACGATTAAATCATCCTCAGTGTTGACCACTGTTCTCACCTCGACGTAATCCAAAATTTCGCTCAACTTTTTGTAATAATCCATGTGACCGCCAACAAGTGGCGTTAGATCAACATTCTTCACTCGCCTATCCTGCCACTTAATCTCCTGCAAGCCGGCCACTCTTATTGCGGCCGATGAGGTCCGGTACAAAAATTTAAGCAGCCAATCGCTTGATGAGTAACCATTAACTATGCGTCCACTTACAACTCGACTCAAGGGTTTCCATTGATCTACGGAGGCGGTAACAGGCGCGCCTAGCATGACAACGTCGCCTATGATTCCCTCGCTATCTTTGCGCTGAGCCAGCTCTTGTAAGCAGAAAAATATAACCCTAGCTCCGAGGCTAAAGCCAATGAGCGAGGCGGGTCGCTTGCCTTGTTGTCGAGACATTAGAACATCGGCTAGATGCTTTCCGGCTTCAGCCGATCGGCCAACGCAACAATCCCACGGGTTGTCAATAATGTTTGCAATGGATATTAATGCAGTCGGCCAAGCTAGTGATGCCATAACGCTGGCCAGAAATGTGTACTTAAGCGCCTCTTGGGTTGCATAGGAAACAACAAAACTCAGAAGATAGTCCATGGCTCGACTTAATTCCAAAAGATACTTGGATTCATAACATAAACAATATTGCTCTTTGGTGTTGCGTAAACTTTTCCACGGCTTTGCAAATTGATGCTCGCCCTCGTCCGATATCCAACCTGAAATTGCAATTGTAATTGTGAGAGATGTTTGATCAAATTCGGGACTCAACGATTGGAAGGCAAACTCCTCCAGGTCGCCTATGCGCTTTTGCATCTTCGAAGCCGTTAAGCCGGCACCCGCAACTCCAAATAAAGAGCCCACGACTCCGGCCGCCGCCGAGCTCATTACAATAGTTCCAGCACCGATGACACCTGCAAAAGCACTTGCGACTATAGGAGCTGCAAGGCCACCTGTTACACCAATCACAGCACCACCACCCAAGGAGGCCAATCCAATCATGAGGTACTTTTTGATCCTCTTCCTAGACTCCCTCTTCTCGCGATCCTTCTCCAAATCTAGGTCAACCACAATCTTATCATCCCTTTCCCCCTCGAGCTCGTGTTTTTGAGCCTGTAATAGCAATTCATAAATGGATTCACAATGTAATTCGACTAGATCACGTGGTATACCGAGCAATTCGGCCACTTCTATTATGAGGTAGTGAGATCTGGCATCGTATGATCCGCTACTAACTGACAACAATATAAGTTCTTCAATGAGTTTGAAATGTCCATATTGATAATTCGACTTGATCGAACTTAAGAATGTAAACTCGTCCTCGGTGGTAAACTCTGAGATGGATGTGATAACTTTTGAAGGCAACTTGAAGTGGTCAATCATACGTTTGAGAGTTACGGATCTAAAGCACCTTTTGAGTTGGCGTTGTTGTCGTTGTAGATTGTAAGAATTCACGAAGAGTTAGCTGTTGTTTACACCTGTTGTAGATTAGCTGGGAATGATTTTTGCGCAACAGGTTGAATGTATACTTACTCATGATACTGTTCCGGATACAATTGGTTGAGTTTAATAGCACATAACGAGCATAGAGAAAAACTGACCACATCGTTTATGGTATCACTTGATGTGGTTGAGTTACTTGTGTCAGAGGGTAAACAATCTGTTGAATCCAACTCTGCCATTTCTCACAATATCGCTGCGATGGATGCAACTTGATGAATTAATTATCCTATGGTTGTAATGATGGTGGTGATTATAGTCCATTATTACTGCCTTGATTAGAGGCGACAGTGTGAAATTGATATCAAAACATCGAAGATCCAAGTTGTGGTGATATAATCGTCGTGTATCGGTTTGTAGGCTCCATAAGAAGCCCCGAGCAACCTGTGACAAGTGCAGATTTTTTACAAGTGCGCAATACTCTCATGACGTCGTTCACATAACAATTGAAAACAGGTTCAAATAATGGCGCGCAATAACTAAGCACATGTTAAAGGGACTGTTTTTGCCCGAGCTCGGCTCACGTGTTTTCTCAATGCTCGCACGAGGAATGAAAGTTTACTGTTTCTAATCTCGCTTCTCTCCAATATGTCTTATTATTGAGTTGATTATAATTGAATATCTGAATTTTCTGCTTAGTACCTCCAAAATGCCAGACTTCGAAGATAAAACTGCTAAAGGCACAAAGAAAAAGTCTAAGAGTCCATTGAAAAGCGCAATGGAAAGTTTAGAACAGAAGAATGAAAACCCGAAAGATCAGGAGGAGAAGGAGCCAGAAAAGGTTGTCGAAAGCCCCAAAAAGTCACAAGATACTAACCGAACACCATTCGCTACCCTTGAGGGCAAGATCAACAACAAACTTTTAACTGCAATCCCTTTCCCATATATGACAGAAATCCAAGAAAAGTCTATTCCCCATCTACTAGCTGGAGAAGATCTAGTTGGTGCTGCAAAAACAGGATCAGGAAAAACCCTGTCCTTCCTTATTCCAGCCATAGAGTTGATGAGCACCCATAGATTCAATCATCGCAGTGGAACAGGTGTCATCATCATCTCGCCAACAAGAGAATTAGCGATGCAAATCTTTACAGTGCTCAAGTCACTCATGAGAAATTACAGTCAAACTTATGGCCTGTTGATTGGGGGCGTCGATCGAAGGGAAGAAGCAACGAAGCTGATGAAAGGAGTTAATATAGTAGTCGCCACGCCAGGTAGATTGTTAGATCATATGAAGAACACAGAAAAATTTGTCTACAAGGATCTGAAGTGTCTTGTAATCGATGAGGCCGACAAGATTCTAGATATCGGATTTGAGGAAGATATGAAGCAAATCCTCAAACTATTGCCACAAGATAGACAAACTGCGTTGTTCAGCGCCACCCTTACTTCCAAAACCAACGACCTCATCCAGTTAGCTGTTAGAGATAATGCCGTCAGGATTGGAATCGAAGAAAACAAGAATGATGCGACAGTTTCAGGGTTAGAGCAAGGCTTTGTTATTGTTCCTAGCGACAAAAGATTTCTAATCTTGTACACATTTTTACGAAAAAATAAGAAGAAGAAAATTATGGTATTTTTCTCATCATGTGATGCTGTTAGATTTTACTACGAGCTGCTCAACTATATAGAATTACCGGTCACCTGTCTACATGGTAAACAAAAACAATCTGTTAGATCTAGGACATTTTCACAATTTTCCAATTCTCAGACAGGAACCATGCTATGCACGGATGTTGCGGCGAGAGGTTTAGATATACCAAATGTAGATTGGATTGTTCAATACGATCCACCTGATGATCCAAAGGAGTACATTCATCGTGTTGGTAGAACGGCCAGAGGCATAGACAAACGTGGCAATGCACTATTGATCATTAGGCCGGAAGAGCAAGATTTCCTCTCTTATCTCAAGTCGGCCAAGATTCCATTGCAAGAGTACGAGCTTTCTTGGACGAAGGTTGCCAACATTCAAGAGCAGCTTGAGAAGCTCGTTGCCAAAAACTACGCCTTGAATATTTCGGCCAAGGAAGCTTTCAGATCTTACGTTCGAGCATACAATTCGCACAGTCTGAAAGACATCTTCAACACCAAGACCCTAGATTTGGTCGCCGTCGCTAGATCCTTCGGGTTTGAGCATCCTCCTCCAGTCGAGCTGCCTGCTCAGTCCATCAAGAGGAAGAAAATGAAGCAACACCCAATGAATAAGAAGAAAGTCTTCACCTAAATTTAATCACTAAGCATATTAAAGAGAATAATTTACTACACAACTATGAAAGATTGTTGATTTCTATCAGTTTGAATCGTATGATTAGCGGAAATGGATGCCGCAGTGATAATCGACTCTTCGAATTCAAATTCTAATAGCATTATCAACTTCGACACCTCAATCAAATAATAAATGGGACCCAAGAGACTATAGTTGTTGGACAAGACAAAAAAAATAAATTGATCATTGTGCCCGCAAACGACAGCATCAATTCTAGTTTAATAGTTAAAATTTACCAGTTGAGATCTTCGTCATACCATTAAATTTCGAGCAATTTCCTCCATCTATATCAATGGTGCATCCATGGATTAAACTTGCCTTGTCCGAGCAAATAAAGACAATGGTATCGGCGACTTCCTTGGACTCGCCCACTCTATTTAGGCCAGTCATAGAAGAGAAACTTTCGATACCTTCAGGAGCAGAGAAGTTTGTGACAATCGGCCCTGGCGCCACGGTGAGCACCCTGACACCCTTGCCGTTAAGGGCATTGGCTAATGTTTTGGTTAACATCGATAGGCCAGCCTTTGAGATACAGTATGCGCCCATGGGTAGCGAAACTCTATCTGCAATCGATGAGACATTTATTGAGACTCCCTTCGTCGTGGAACGGCTCGCTGGGCGATCCTGGTAGCCGCCATCAGGTTGACTTGGATAATATTCTGAAAGTCTTGATAGAAATCCGGATGATCGAATGACAGTACCAAGTCGGCCGAAGTAAGCCACAACATCTCCAACTACAGGCTCGACCTCCTCCTTTTTTTCAAAATCCGTTTGAATGAAGAGGAAGTTATCTTTTTACTTGCCGGGTGAGGCTTCGACGAGTTTCGTGATTACTGTCTCTCGAGATTTCAACCTGTTATGGCCACTTTATAGCCCAACTTGGCAAACTCTAAAGCTGTTGCTTACCCAATACTCCCACTACCTCCTGTCACTAATACGATCTTCATACTGTTTTGTATTTGATGCTTCTACAATATGTTGATCAATCACTTACCGTGTGAGAAAAAACAGGCTTTCCTGAGAAGGGAAAAGGAGGGGAAAAACCGTCTTTTCTCAGCTCGGCAGCTCACTCGCTCCTTCTTGACGATTCGGGTCTAGGCGCTCACAACCCTTGGACGTTATGATGCAGAGCGACTGAAAAAAGAGTTAACAAATTGATTAGACGCAGAAAAGGAAGGGTCAAAACGGAGAACGAAAAATCGAACTAACGCCAAAACGGCGCTTTAGTATTAGATTCTCTTCGTAGCACTGGTTTTGGCAGCGTAACATTCAGTCGTTGAGACTGTCGATTCCTGTTTTTTTGTTTCTCAGAACATAGAATGTCGTCGGATTTTGATTGTTTTATCCGATACATTTCAATAAGTTAGATACCTCAAGCTTATGGTCGAACTTAACTACGATATATTTGATCGTATTAAATCAATGTGTGAAGTAACACACACCATGATATCTAGAGTCAGGCTATTGCTGGTGGTCGAATGTAGAATGGTCGCCCCGTGATCTCTGATTGTCCACGAGGGGGGCTCCATCAGCACTGTCTAGAGAATCGGATTGTTGGAACTTGGCTCTCTGATCGTCAGTGATGCTCCCACTAGGTCCTCCCCTGTTTCCATTTGACGTAGACTGATACTGCGTGTATTGCTGATATTGGGGATGGAAGTTATGTATAGCATCTGTCATGATGTCCCTGGGATTTATCGTCTCTTTAAGGCTGCTTGAGATACTCTGCATTGTTACAGACCGGCCACAGGAGTCTCCGTAGCTGTAAATCTCATAAGGGAACGCATAACGAAGAGCTATAGCTGCGAAGAACATCTCGATACAGAGGAAGAAGTTTTGATACCCAGCAGCTACTGCTCCAGGGACAGCGTCTTCTGTGTACGGTTTCAAGATACCAATCTTTTCCAGTAAAGCTAATAAAACGCCTTGCCAGAATGACATGAAGATAATAGACTTGACTGATAGAAACTTCCACACTGGCTCATAGGGCGACAAGAGATCCTTCGTTGCTTGATAGAATAATATCAAACCATAGAGAGCTAACGAAACGCTTGTATTGTTGACCATTGTTATGTATATGTAGCTATTTCCAAAACTCCAGTCACCATCCTTGTAGCGCCCAGTCGCTTGAAGTAAAAGGGTAAGCGCTGACATGAGAGGTTTGATGATACAAAACTGGAGTGTGGCTTGCTTGCAAAACCGCAGGAAACCTAGTGTGTAAGTGCGGCCTTGGAATAAACAGGTGCCATAGTACCAGCTAGTCTGTATGGGTTTGCCTCTAATTTCTGACATGATATTATTTTCGCCACCCAGGTATTCGTAACATAAACTCATGAAGTTGTAAATCACGAATGCTTCATACCAATCGCGAATGCTATCGAAATACACGTAGGTTGAACGGGTAATGAAGAATAGTGATAGCCATGAATCAAATCCGAAGATTGGTATAATGAATAAAATTCTGACAATGCATCTTTGTTCGCTTTGTAATGTGTAGAATCTTAGATGCTGATAAATATGGTGGCATGAGATTAGAATGGCAGCCCAGACAAAGGTGGCTGCTGTCAAATGGGCAAGAGTTGTCTGAAGGAACAGGGGTAACTCTTTGTCCTGAGAGTTAGCGCTTACTGGCGCTACAATGTTGGTTAATGTCTTGGTTATCTCTTCAGCCATGTTGAGATGGCCAGGTTGTCTTATCTTTGTTATTAGATTCAATTTGAGATTCTTTTTTTATATTCTACAGTTTGCTTTTCTATGTTCATGGATCGATTTCAACAGGGAAGACTAGATTCAGTTGTTTCGGATGAATATAATACTTATCTCTTAAGCTAGTGTGATGTCTAATGGTCACTTGTTATTAAGCTTGTTCCATATCTCGAGAGATTGTTGTGTGAGATCTTCCTCTCGATTTAAATGCAAATAGAATGGTGGTTGATCTAATTTTCCAGATTGTTTATGTAATAATTTGGTTAACAGTTTCGTTGGTTAGTAGAACATTATAATCTAATAATATCTTTTATGCTTACTAGTGCCACTTCGTAACATTGTTTACTTGTTTCTTTCCAATAAATAAAATTATACCTATGCATTGATTCCTCCAAAAGTCAATAAATTGTACGCCAATAATTTGTAAATTTGACATCATCTGAGGTTCAAATAACAACAACATTCTAGATTTAAACAGCTGTCATGTTGTGCAGTATTGACCTTGACACAGAGGCTAGCAGTAACTGGGACTGGAGATTCTGGCGAGACCTGTTTTCTATAACGCTCTGCGCGATGCAGTGCAGCCCTTTACTTCGCAGTAGTCATTGCTTTTGCTGCAGGAATTCTGCAACACTGATGATTCGCTCTCTATACTGCAGTCTACAGTGCTTGCTTAAAGTCACCATTTGTACCATTGTTATAACCCGTTACGCAGACAATTTTTTAATCTCTGAATTAACTAAAGCTTCATTAGAAAATTAATGATTCCTGAATGCTAGGCAAACTGATAGATTCCTAAAAAATGTAATATATATAATAAGTTCGCGTCCTGGAGTTTCAGAAATACCCCATATACACAATATTTTTTGAATTAGCGCGCGCAAATAAGGCAGAGTCCACACACGATGTGCGCTGCAAGCAATGAGACATGTCTATCTGACTCTCTCTCTCTCTCTCTCCATCGTATTCTATCCTGGTTCACATGTTTATCATTAGCGGATGTCTTATAGATGTCCAACTAGGTGATATATTCTGACACCATACAGATATTATTTATTCTTTAGCAAATCAACATAAACAATAAGAAATTAAGATCAAGTCCAATCAGAAATCTTAATATAACTATGGCGTCATTCTCCGATATGGCAGCTGCCTTGTTGGAAAACCTCAACAACGCAGGTGAGTAGCACGTTGTCTTTGCCCATGTGCAAATAGCTTGCCTTTCTTTAATTTATACTAATTATAATGCCATCTATTCCACTATGTAAAACGAGCAGACCCAATGGCATGGGGCCCAACAAAAGTGCCAGAAAAGTTCAAGGATATGCCTTACCAGCCATTCTCAAAGAGCGACAAGGTGGGCAGAATCGCCGATTGGACTGGTCAAACCTACTCAGACCCTAGGCTGGCCAAGAAATATCAGCCTCATTTTGGCGGTGGCCAACAGAATGCCTACTTTGCCGACGATGATGATGGTAACTACCAACTTGTCGATGCTGCGAGAGGTCCAGTAACAAGTAGAGTCAAGACGAGGCTAGCACGCATGGGTCCACGTGGTGGCAATTGGCGCGGTAGGCCTGGTGGCAGACAACTCACCGCCCAGCAGTTGCTTTTAGCTAAAAACAAGAATGCAAGATCACAGACAGCTCAAGGTAGAAACAAGTTCCAGGGTCGCCAAGACCCTAGGAGAAGATTCGATAACAAGAATAACATGAAGAAGCGTGATGCTAGTGTTTTCGTTCAACCAACATGGGAAATTCTTGAGGAAATGGACTTCCCTCGTCTAGCTAAACTCAACTTACCAGGTGTCGGCGAAGCCAAGGATATCTATGTGTGTGGTGCACTAGAATATTATGATAGGTCGTATGACAGAATCAATTGTAAACAAGGCAAGATTTTACAACAAACTAATCGTGTGCACCACAAAGTCACCACCACAGATGATCCAATTATTAGGAAGTTATCGAAGTCAGAGGGAAATGTGTTTGCTACAGATTCAATAATTGCAACTCTGATGTGCGCCCCGCGGTCTGTCGCATCATGGGATATCGTAGTCCAGAGGGTTGGAAACAAGTTGTTCTTCGATAAACGAGATGAATCAGACTTCGACCTACTGACAGTACACGAGACAGCCACAGATATGCCATTCTTGGATGATTCTGCAAATGGTGTAAATGCACCCCGTCACCTAGCCCTAGAAGCAACGTACATCAACTTTAACTTCTCTCAGCAAGTCTTGAAAACTGGCGAAGCCAAGTACGAGTTCCCAAATCCAAATCCATTTGTTGACAAGGATGAAACAAGTGAGGTTAGCTCTGTTGCATATCGGTATAGGAAGTGGAAGCTGGGTGACGACGTAACATTGGTGGTTAGATGCGAGCATGATGCAGTCACAGTTGGCGGCAACCCAAATGATAAGCCACAATTTATAACTATCAAGGCCTTCAACGAGTGGGGTGACTCAAAGACGACAAACACCATCGATTGGCGTCAAAAGTTAGATGTTCAACGTGGCGCGGTTCTAGCCAGTGAGCTTAAGAACAACTCGAATAAGCTAGGCAAATGGACAATTCAGGCACTATTGAGCGGCTCAGACTACATCAAGTTCGGCTACGTCTCTCGAGTTCATGCCAAGGACTCAAGTAAGCACATTATTCTCGGCACACAATCCTTCCGGCCGAAAGAGTTTGCTGGCCAGATCAACCTTAACATGGATAACGCATGGGGTATCTTGAGATGTATCATTGACTATTGTCTCAAGCTACCCGAAGGCAGATACCTGATCCTCAAAGACCCAAACAAGCCACTGTTAGTTTTGTACAATGTACCAAACAATGCATTCTCTAGTGAGGACGAGAAGGATGACGACGATGATGAGGACGAGGAGCAATCCAGCCAACGAAAGTCCTCGTCGCAAGCAGTTGCTGATAGTTGAATTATTAGATGAATATGATTTAAATTCCCTCAAAAACACAATAAATTTTGTACATAACTATAAACCAGAAAGATTTCAGAAACAGAGTTTTATTGATACCTTGTTAGAGAGACCACCTCGTCGGTTCACTATGATAAAACTTTACATTTTCTCTCCCTAAAAATCCCAGAAGCAGCCGTACCATGAAATTAATCTCACGTGCGGTGCACTCCTCTCTCATGACGAAGTTCATTCCCCTTTGTCAGGAGCAGGTGACCGTATACTTGATTAAATTACACAATATCAGTGATGACAGATTGAAGGAGAATCAAGGTTTATGAAATGTAAGGAAAAAGCAAACTGCTATATTAGCATACATTGCAGTTGGTGAGTGTATGTAATATACGGTTAGATTTGAAATTAGCCTCGGAAAACTGGTCGGTAATACTCATGACAACATATGCGCTAGTATTGATGCCAATACCAAGCTAAGACTTGAAGGGCAAATTGCTTTTCATTGAATATCGACCAGTCGAGCGAGCGCTCGCTTTGCACAAAAGCTAGCTTCACCAAGCTAATCGCAAGGGAGGGAGCGACCAGGTAACAGGTGAGGTTTTGCAAGTGCACAGTTACCCCAACTTTCCACCATCTCAACCGCTTCAAACTTTGACAGTTTGATTCTAGGCCACCACAATCCGAGTGATGTTGAGGGTTTTTGGTAAAGCGGGAGGTAGAAAATTGGCTTGGCGATGAATCAGTCTGATGCTGATGTTAAGCTACAGCTGTAGCAAGAGTAATGTCTTGCTCTTGAAACAGGTTTCGTCGCTGTCGAGCGACGATGACGGCAAGACACCAGTGTCGCTCACCATCATCCAATGCGACATGACAACCCATTGTTAGTAGTGATCAATTGGTTACAGGTTGAAGGTTTTATTTCGAGATCAGTGGCGCAAGCGCATTGGAACTCGAGATCGATTGATCGGAGAGGAGAAAGTGAAGATCGTATTGCGTTATATAAGATGGCTCTTGAGATTTTTATAATCAGAACAAAATTGATCTTTCAACAAGTAGTTTGATTCTACAAGTTCGACTCTTCTCCTCTCAAGTCTATCCAGAAACACTACAAAAATCACAATATGAAGGCCATCTTCACAACATGCAGCATCTTGCTCGCCTTCCTCCTCATGTTTGCCTCATATGACCAGCAGGTATCTGCTCACAAGTATGTCCACATCAAGGTTTGGAGGGGTCCATCGCACGGACACAAGAAGCATAAGTTCGCCCCATGGGGTTACAAGGCCAAGCTTCCAGCCGACGACTACAAGCATCACGGATAAGTTGGATGGATAGCTAACTAGCTAACTGCGAAACTGACATCCTGTTGAATCTACTCCATTGATTCACACCGGCTACAATCAGCTCAAAGGACAAACGAAAACAGAATCCACTCGATCTGAAACTTGGATAAAAGGAAGGGGCGAAACAGAAACTGAAGTACAAGCATCAACATGTAGATATAAATTATGCAATATGAACGTATAGTGGTGGTAGTAAAATTTCATTCATCGTTCTCTTTACAATATGCAATTATTATTAATTAAACAACATCAACAATGTGAGCAGCTAATATCACTTTGATTTTCATTCCGATTCTCTAATAATTTTCCTAAATTTTCTCTGCGATCTTTATAGATATCCTACAAACAGCATCGACCACCTGATTGAGATTCTTGTTCTCGGAGCTGGAGCCCTCATGTTCAAGCCCTGTATCGTGATGATGCTGCTCGTCGTCTCGGAACTCACTGAATTTGTCCAGAATGTATTTGGTCTCTTCGGGGTTGTCTTCTGTAAGTAGCTCCCTTATTTGATCATTATAATGTTGAGTAATAACATTCTCTACGGCTACAGTACAGGCCATAGCTGCTTTAGGTCCTAGCATCGCAGTGCTAGAGCCCAGAAGAAAACCCCCAATCGACCAGAAAGGTTCCAATAATGACTTGCGTGTTCTATACTTTAGGTTCATGTACTCAAGCTCCTCTAGATGTGCCTTTTCTTGATTCCACAATTCCTGTATAATTGGCCCATACTTGGCATCTCGATTCAAAACAAAACTCTGGCCTTGGTAAATGCGGTCGGCGCCCAACTCTCCTGCATGATTTACACGCAACATCTTGTCAAGCACCTTGTGACGGTGCCTATTTAGGTAGCCTGCAACCTTAGTGCTTCCACTCATCTTGAATATCGTCTTGTGGTTTCGAACTAATGATTTGATGCCAAGTTCTTGAGGTTTTAGGATTAGTATTCCCCAAAGTGATTGCGTATTTTTTTATTTGTAAACACACACACAAATTTGATTGTTGTTTTTTGTTTGTGTGTGAAGATTCCGCTAGCCCTCTTGGCGTCGGCGCCAAAGCCTGCTTTGAAGGTGCATCGAAATTTCTCTTTGCCTTTCACTGATCGCGCGACACATGTCTTTCTGGGACCACAAGGCTAGAAGGCAAACCAGTGCGGCGACCACGTTTTTCACATCTGATCAATCTTTCGATTGCTGCCCCGCATTGATACACCATTTTTCACGCATTAGCTTCAACAGACACCACAAATTAGCAATAATAATCAATAAAGATATCAACATCCATATCTTTACATACACCAAGGCTAAGAAGCTTTGTTAGCCATTACACAATATCGTGAAAATTTTACTACATATCCCAAGACAATCAACATTATGGTTGAAGTAAAAACCGAGGATATTAAGGAGGCTCAGGAGCGGGATGCTGAGGAGAAGAGCCCCAAGAAATTCAAGAGAGACGATTCCCAATTACATGAGAAGATTCGAAAACAAATTGAATACTACTTTTCCAATGTCAATGTTGTTAAAGATAAATTTATGAAGGAGGAGTTTAGCAAAAATGGAGGCTGGGTCAAGATATCAGTCCTACTCACATTTGCCAGATTAAAGGAGATTACCAAAGACGAGGACGAGATTGTTAGAGCCCTACAAGACTACAAATCGGATGTTATCAACTTCGATCAAGAGTCCAAACAGATTGCTAGGCTTAAACCTTTACCTGATGCCGAAAAGTTCCAAAAACAATTAGACGCCAGAACTGTACATATCTCCGGTTTTCCCATTGATTCCACCTTCGAGCAGTTGCGCCAATTCTGTGGCTCATTTGGCGAGGTCGAGTCTTTGTCCATGAGAAAACTATACAAGACAAAGCACTTCAAGGGTTGCATTCACGTTGTTTACAAGACCGAGGAAGAGGCAAAAAAGGTTCTGACCACCGAGGCTCTGAAATTCAAGGACCGCGAGTTGCGAAAGGAGAGCATGGAAGAATATTACAAACGCAAGGCCGAGATGAAGGAGAAACGCGAGGCCAAGAAGAAAGAGCCCAAGTCCACTAAGGAGAATAAAACTAAAGGCGATACCAAGACGAAATGAGTACTTGGCCGCTGATGTTTTGGGATGGTGAATCCTAACAAGTGGTTGCCCGTTTGCGTAAACATGCCTGTTTTCTACATTCCATTTCGTGTCACACAATCTATCTGGCTGCCGATGGTCCTTGAACATAGTGTACGGCCCAATTGGATTCCCTCTGCTCAATTGTTGTCTTTGGTTGTCGCTTGCTTGCCCGCTATGATCGCCCGAAATCAACTCCCTTGGGCCTTCAAATAAGCTTCCATGTTACTCGATCGCGTAGCTATTGTCTTTCAGAGACGGGCAGGGCAGAGTTCCTACATCGGCGCTCCTTCCCATACATCTAAGACTCTCAAAATCTGGCGATTCGAAACAGACCCCGTTGGGTCAAAATGAAGGAGCCCAGGAGCCTAGAAAAATAGTGAGGAGCCGGCTATGGCGGCGGCAACCCCGATGGCCGAGGAGCTGAGAAGCAAGTGGCATCATAATCACGAGAAGATTTGGCAAATCATTTCCACCTCCAACCAAATGGACGAGATCCGATTCCGAGACGAAATGTAATAAACAGTAACAACAATGAAGCCAAAACCACTGACTCAATTTCCGAGGGTCAACAACAAAGACCTTTTCGGGTTCGCTAGTCTTCGCCAACATCGTCGTCGTCCTCCTCTTCTTCATATCAAACCACTTGATTACTGATCACATGGTTGTGGGCTCAAAGAGGGTTTGCCTTTCTCAACAAACTTACACTTCATTGCTTCAGAAACAACAAGCCGAACTTGTGTGAGCCCAAATTTAAATCCCCTGGTTGTTGTCATTGTTGTGGTCGTCCTACAACCGGTAGGTACAAGCAGATTTAGAGTAGAAAGTCTGGCTCCAATTAGTGAGCTCCAATGGGCCCAGCAGATCTATAGCTTTCACTCCGGGCAAGTAACAACCATTGCCTACTTATAAGGCGAACGAAATGGTAGCGGTGTAATTTGCTTCTTTGGAAGCCCTGGGTTATCGAGCCGGCGAGCGAAAAGGGCAGCGCACCACTTCAAAAACAGAACCGACTTTAGCCAGCGGCTCCAGTTGTTGCAATTGTCATTGTTATTATATTGTTGAGGCCCGGGCAGCTGAGTGAGTGATCCGCTATCCCGGCCGGTGGTTTTCTGGTTTTTCAAGAGTGGTCAGCGCGCGCAGCCCACTCATTAGAGGTGGTGATTGTGATACCGATTGATGTGATGTCGGAGGTGGTGGCCTCGCTCGTACCACTAGTTTGGTACAAAGAAGACGAGTCGGATTACCTTTTGAAAGCTGGACCAGGTTAGCGGCAGCAGTAGCAAAGAGGCGAACTCTAGGACTAGTGAACAAAGTCTGCTCCTAAACTCTCGTTTGTTTCTCATTGTCGATCTAGAACTCGAGACGTCAAGATGAAGTTCTTAAGAAACAGCAAAAACCTTTACGCGGTGCTGTTGGCCAGCTTGGCCATAGCAACACTAATTCAACCTCATCCAGTGGAAGCCGGACTATCAAGCTACATCCCATCATTAAGTTCATTTAACCCTTTCAGACTGATTGGTTGGGGTAGGGGAAGTGGCGGAAATTCAACAGTAGCTGGAATATCAAGTGCCTCGAGTAACATAAGCAGATCAGATGAACAGCCATCGCTATCTCTCGGGACTAATCAAACATTTGCCATAGGTAAGAAGAGCAACGCAACAGGTGTCAATGAAGCGGCGCCGGTTGACACCAAGAATACAACAACTAAACCAATGCCAAGCTCAAAATCACCAACAACAACGCCAAACTCCACCCCAAAATCAGTTGACCAGAAGTCATCTCTGCGTGCCCTATTGACAACCCAAAAGCCAGTGATTTTGGATAGGCCCTCGAGTAAGCCAGTGACGGGCAGGTTTCAGATTAGAAAAAATGGCCGCGCATTCGAGGTTCAGCAACCACCTGTACCTATCAACTTAACTACCGTAAATGTACCACCGAAAGCGGACTATTCAACCGCATTTGATAATGACGATAGGGACTCATCGACTAGATCATCGAGGAAACCTGAATGATCACATCAAAAGTATTAATCACTTAAGTTTATTTGAACTAATTTCAATCTTAATACAGAATAAATAGTCTATATTTGTCACTAATCCTGTGAAACTTTCAATCAATAGCGAGAATACTCTATCAATCACTTGGTTTCTAATTAGATTGTAAATCATGAGTTTTTGCCTTGTTTGGTTTTACCAAATCTTTAGTATTGTTGCTTAATGATTCGAATTTGCTTGTATTTTTTGGGCTCGGCTTGTTTTAAGATCAGTTTGTTTCGGCTTACTCGAAAGTGCCATTGCACTTTCGTTAGGGGTAAAAACTATGGATTTGGATGGCTCAATGGTTAGTTGGACTGAAAGTTTCCATAGTAAAGAGTTTACTTCTGGCTCTCGAAATGTGGAATTCTCACTTCCTTCGCTTTCCAGGAGCAAATGCGAGTTTAAACACTCGTAGACCTTAGAGGTTCTTGGTTTCAGGAGCTCGTAAGGCTTAGGTGGAATTTCGCGTTCGTAGAACAAGGTTACTTCCGGCTTAGTACAGTTTTTACTGAGATCACTTGTGAATAGCGCATAAAAGGTAGCTTGCTTCTCAGTGTCAGCCACTAGTCTGTCACGAATCCACGCATCCATATTGCGCGAGATAGGCACACGGTCGTGGCGACTCCGTTTGGCCAAAAAGTCCAAGCCTGTCAGAGCGCATTCCAATGACCATCTACCGTGAATTTTGAACATTGGATCGGCAGGTCTCATGTGATGTTGGCATCTGAGAGATATGAACCCATAATCGATTGATTTCACGTGATAGGTATGTTCATACTTGATATGAGGAAAGAGTACAATACCTCTGATCCAAGTTCCAATTTCACCTGTGTCATGAACATTAAAAAAGTAACAATGCTCCTTTCTTGCATAGACTTTAATCTTATTCTGATTGTACCTCGTTCTTCTCTCGGGTGCATAATTTCGAATCCTAGTAACTAGTCTCTTGTGGTGTAGCCTATATTCGGGATCTTGAGGTATAATAAAAAGATCAGTAATATCCGACCAGGAGAGGAGACTAACTTTAAAAATTTGCTCCCCACCCTCACAATTGGCAAGTTTTCCTTTGAAATACTCTAAAGCACCATTGGGTTTCTGCTCATCTAATGGCCTCTTAATCCAATCCGGTGCAATATTTGGTTTCATGTCCAAAGTCATGTTTAAAATGGGCAACAGTAGTAGTGCCTGTCGGTTGTTTTATAGTTGTTGTGGTCGTTGTTAGTGGCAGTAAAAAAGTGGCTAGTCTTTAAAACGAAATTAGAAGAAGTTCAGTAGAAGTGAAAGAGAAAATTGGACTTGATGCAATCGTCTTCGCTAGAAGTCGCCTCTCGCGTCCTCGTTCGCTGGCTCGCTCGCTTTGCGTCCACGTTCTGTTGTGTTGTCCGAGTGCAACCTGAACCGCTTGCATCCAAAAGTTTTGGTTCAGAACCCAAGCGAACTCTTCCACTCTCGAGTGGCCGCCGGCCAAGCGCTGTGTTTCCAGAATTGGCCGCTAGTGGGTTTTTGTGTTTCGCTCACTTGTTTGTCCGTTGGCCGTGCGTAGCAAACTGAAAAATCTACATCGATTGCTGCCACAGTCTGGCAGCCAAAGTGAGAAGCAAACTTGTTGGCAGTGGACGAGCCGTTCTGCTGCCGCCGCTGAGGCAGCGGCCGCAGCAGCAGAGGCGGCAGCGGCAGCACTAGTGGCCGCAGCGAGAGGAGAGCGAAATGGCAACAAAAACAACAAAATCCAAATCGAGCGACCTGTTGCGCTCCTCTCTTCTCATCTTTCTATCGTCTCCTTGCCAGTTGTTGCCGCCACTCTGTCTACCCAACAACTAACACAAACTCACTACACTACCACAGCCACCACAAAAGCAACAGCAACAGCATCAGCAGTAGTAGTAGCCGGCAGCCTTACGAATGTCTACCATCACGAAGGCGTCGGCGAGTCCACAACAAGTTCCTTGGAAGCCAAGTCAATCTAGCCGCAGCCGCCAACGAAGACGAAGACACCGACGACGACGAACTAGTTGAGACTTAGTAGACCAACTCCACACCAAGACGACAACCACCTAGACCGGCGCCGAGAGGAAGACGTCAAAGTAGTAGTAGTAGTAGTAGTAGTAGCAGCAGCAGCAGCAGCAGCAGACCAAGAGAGATTCGGTGACGTTTGCAAACAAAAGAGAAAACATCCTGATCCATCTCACAGCATCCATCCTCTTCAGGTTGAAACATTAGCACCAACATCAGTAGCGCCAGAAGTAACCACGAACTATTGTTTATATTTCGTCATCATTATCACTAACAACACAACAACAACCACAACCACAACCACCACCACCACCACCACCACTTACCATTGAACATCTGTTGTTTGCACTATCTATTGCTATCATAATTGTTGTCATAAGTGTTGCCACTATCGTCGCCTACAGAGTTGCCATCTGTATTGTTGCTATTTGAGTTTCATGGTATGAGGCAAGAGGGCAGAGTCGGGTGTTTGCTAGTCGCAGCCGGTGGTTGCAAGATTTGAGATCTACAATTTCATTACTACAACCATCACTATTATTTGTACAGCTCTAGTTATGTTTGATTATCGCTGCCTATTATTGCTAATTATATGATTGTTGCATATTGAAAGCAAATCATCATTCTATTGCTACCAATATTGTTGTTGTTCTTGTTATTGTCATTGCACCAAGTCCAGGCAAGAGAAAGCTGAGAAAGAGGACAACAATCAGTCTGCTGGACTAAGAACGAGTCTAGAGGTTTAGGCAGCAAGAGGTTCAAGAAAGAAGAAGAGCATATATATAATTTATCGACACCGACCCCGAGGGCACATTGCATTTTGTTTATACAACTGTTGCGACTATAGATAACCATTGATCACTATCGAAACGACTAAGATGATGATGAGCAATGCAAATTTCCATATTGGTCCAAGTCATCAACCACAATTATTACAAAGAGCAGTAACCGCAGAAGCAAGAGCAACGCCAAGAGCAGAAGTACCAGCGACCTCCGACTCAACCACAACACTGACTAATTACATTTACATTTACATTAACGCTAAATATTGAGCTTTCACTAGATCTTAGCCACTGCTATCTCTGTCGTTCTAGTAGAACGCGACGCGCTGCACAACGCAGACCAAGAAGAGCAACAAGTCACTTTCACACGAGTAAATTAATATTCTACGGATATTCTATCCGAAACAGCAACAACAACAACAACAATAACAGCAACGTCAATAGCAACCACCACGCAAGTTCTTCTAATATCTTATCTATCTCTCTGTACAAGACGAGACAAGACAATTCAGCTGTAGTTAGCAGTCACGTTTGTCGTTACCACCAACAACACCAACCACTAGAGGAAACCGGCTGACAAGTGTGTGTTAGCCACGAGGCACAAAATCTAAAACAACCACCACCATCTCACCAACAACAACCACCACACATACCATACATTACATGAAGCGGATAACATCCGCGTTGTTACCATTTGAGTCTATACCTGGCCCGAAACCATCATTGCCGTTCATTGGCACCAATTGGATTTACTTCCCATGGGTTGGCTATTATCGGTCGACTAAGTTGCATGAGGCCAACTTGGACAAATACTACAGGTATGGGCCGATAATGAAGGAGGAGTACCAACGAGGTTACCCCTCGGTGACCATCTTTGATCCTAGCGACATCAAAAAGGTTTTCATGCGCGAGGGCACCTGCCCATCGCGGCCCGTCCTGCCCTATGTCATTAAACACCGACAATCGGATCCGTCAAGGTACCCAAATGTTGGCCTGGCCAACATGATGGGCGAGGAGTGGGCGAAACTTAGGTCACAGCTGGCTCCTCTAATGCTGAGTGATAAGCTTAAGAATCGTCATATTGGGTCGCAGAATAGAGTTAGCACGCGTCTAGTCAATTACATAAAAAATTCATTACCTGCCCTCAGCGAAACCCACAATCCACACGATGATGACGATGATAGCATTTACCCTTTCCAACACTATGGTAAATCTCGACATCAACAACAACTACAACGATCAAGTGGAATCGTACCCAATATCCAGGAGGTTTTCTACAGGTTTTCCATGGAGTCTATTATGAACTTGTGCATCAATCAGGAACTAGGTTGTTTAAATTCAATCAGTAACAAAGCGACTGGTCATCAAGTGTCTAGTGGTGTAGGTAATCAGCACGACGCAGCTAGTCTAAATGACGGCGAGCTCATCTTTCAAGCTGCGATGGACTTCTTTGAAGCTCAGCATAAGTTGTATTATGGCCTTGGGTTTTGGAAATACTTCAACACTAAACCCTATCGTCAGTTGCGTGATAGCCAAAACGTTATTCATGACATAGCGTCTAAATACATAGATGTTGCTTTAAATCGTTTAAAACAAAAACGAGTTGATTTGAAATCTCATCATCATCAGCATCCTAGTGGTTGTCCATTTGCTTCAAAACAAACAACTGAGACAATTGGCATAAATGATACGACCAGCAGCGATGAGCACGAGTCCTTGCTGGAAACTCTATTCATGACGAACAAATTAGACGATCTTGAAATTAAGAGCACAATTGTTGATTTCATTGGAGGTGGCATCTATACGGTTGCCAATACTCTAACAATGGCATTGTTCTTATTGGCCTCAAACCCACAAGTTCAAGAGCAATTGCATCAAGAAATTTGTAGGGTTTTTGGAGAAAATAGTGACGATATCAATGTTGATAGAGAAAAACTAGACCAGTTGAAATTCTTGAAACTGTGCCTTAAAGAATCATATAGACTATTGCCAACAATACCAGGAATTGCGCGAACTCTACACCAAGATATGGTCTTAGCGAACCATTTAGTACCCAAAAATACGCTTGTGTTTTGCAACTTCATGGTTGCCTGTCGATTGCCTCAGTATTTTGAGAATCCCAATAGTTATAATCCAAGTAGATGGGAGCGAACAGGTGAGGTCAAGGGTGACTCGGCCATCTGTCTCCAACCCTTTGGCCACGGCGTTCGGAAGTGCATAGGGCACAACTTTGCCGAACTCGAGATATACGTTGCGCTGGCAAAACTAATTAGATCCTTCAAGGTGACAACTGTTGATGGTCAAGATGCTGAGTCGTTGGATTTGAGTTACAAGTTTATCGTGGTTCCAGAGAAACCTGTAACTCTCAAATTCACACCAAGGGGTGCCGGTGATGCCTAGCGACAAATGACCAACCCAAATATATGATGGCAAATTTGAACGCATTTCGGGTCTTAACATACGCATAGAGATAATAGAATAAGAATGTATAGTTATATGACGACAACATCACAATCATTATTATATAGTATTATTATTTATCGCTAAAATTATTTATCTACATATGCCTATGGATATAAATTTGGAAGATTGAAACGAATTTGGATTCAAAGAAAGGAGGAAGTAGAGTCATTTTGTAGAAGTGTAGTTGTAACAGCTCATGTGATCTGACGTTCTCGGGACGGAGATTGAATTTCCAAAACATAGACAAAGCATACATAATTATTTAGGAATTAGGTTCTATTAAGAAAGTTTGAAAATGTTATCCATTTTATAACAATATATGAAGATTATATACAGAAGATATTATAAAGAATAGACTATATCAATATCAATATATATTAAATAAAATAAAATTTAAGAAAAGAAGGAAAAACGTAAACTAGAATCAGGGATTGAGGCTCATAGGTAATCGATTGTTTTTACTCATTCTTTCATTTGATTTAGATTTATATTCATATACTGTGTAGATTTAGATATAATTATTAGACTGGTGTTGAGGTTGATGATTTAAGTGGTACGACAATCATTGCAGGATTATCATGTTGTTGCCTTCTGTTGTTGCTCATATCAATCCTATGGTGATTCTCTTGATCTGTTCTTCCTGTTGCTCCTCTCGAGCTAGCCAATCCAGCTCGCTCGTCGTCTTCGAAACTATCGTTTAGATTGTTATTATCACAATTGTCGCCAGCATCGCCATTCTTTCTTTTGAATGACTTGTTGTTTATCGAGTTCTTGTTGAATGCGCCATTCTTATCGGCATTATTCTCATTGTTTGGCTCGTACTCTTTCTTGTGTGCCGTCCAACAATAGCCTAAGTAATGTCTTCTCAGTAACATAAAGATGAGTAAGAATATGAATGTAGTCAATATGATTAATAATATAATAACAACCCACAATTTATCACTATTTTCCATGAGATCCTTGAGAATAGAGTGGAAAGTGTCATCATTTTGGCTGCTGTAATCATCATTGCTAGTGGAGGTCGTGACATTTCCTTCTGCATTCGATTCGCCTCGACCTAGCGATCCAAATTTATAACACCTGGCAGTGGTTGGATCCCAATGGGTTGCATCGCAGACGCACCTATTGTCTTCGCAATGATGATACTCCGACTCACAATTGCTCGAGTCTGTACAGGTTTTCGGCAAACATTCGGCTCTCTCCACTCCATTCATGCTGACCATTAGTTGGCCATAGCCATTAGAGCACAGGCATCCCATGGCTTTGGTGGAACAGTACGCGTTTGCAGGACATTGTGTGTCGAATGTACAACTTTCGTTTAGTTTGCCTGTGCAGTTGAATTGAAAATGGTTGAGACTTGTTAGAATTGGTAGTGGTGGTTGTTGTAGTAGTGGATTTCATAGCGGAAATGTTCAAGGTCTCAAGTTTCATTCATCAGCTAGCACTAGCTCCATATTGAGTATGAATAGTAGATGTAGTTATGGTGGAGTACTCACGTTTTGGATGACAATAATTGATTCTACTCGATGGGTTGTATATACTGATGCCGTCAGTGCCACAAGAACAAAGCGCCTCCAAACAAATGGAGTTGCCAAGGCATTGTTCGGTGATCGTGCAAAGTTCGCCAATTTGAGCATCTGTAATCCAAAATCACAATCAATATTCGGTGGCCATTGGAGCAAAAATCATTGTTATGGCATCATGTTGGCAATCGTCAGATTGTAGTTATGGTTTTCAATTTCAAGTGATCGATCAGTTGATGGTCGTGGTCAAGTTTCATGAGCACAAAGGTTATATCGTCGACAGGCGCGTAGACCACAGAAAAAATCATAATCGTACATAAAGTTCATTGTTTTTCAATGCAGCAATGGCGATGATGTTTTTGTCGGCGATCATTATGTCGTGGTGTTCGACGTTTCGATTCAGTCAGTTCATATTCGCCAAGATTCAGCCAATGAAGTCGTCGGGTATTCGATGATGTCGACAGGGGCGGTAATATTTCGCAAGTAGGTGATATGAGATGAGGAAACCATCGCATCGACAAGTGGTTGTTGATTAAATTCGAGAGCATCAAGTTCATCCCGTAGGTTAGAATGAAGATTCCAGTTGTGTTCAGAGACCACACACACACAGGAGGTCGGCGCCATTTAAGTGGTTGGTTTTTTAGTTGAGATTATAATAAGTGGCAGATATTTTTAGTGGCCGTCGAAGTCATCAAGCGAGTGATAGTAGTAGTGGTAGTAGTAGTGGTAGTGGCGGTAGTGAGTCATCATCATGATTACAGTCGTCGTAGTGAGGCGATTGCAGGAATCATAGTTTTAGCATATGTGAGTAGAATGATTTCGAGCCAAGTTGTTGGCGGCAATAATTTTGTTTGGTAAGTGCGTGAATAGTTGTGATGAGGTGTTTGTTTTGATTGTTGCACCACATTTCAAGGTAGCAACCGAAGAGGGGTAGGATGTTCAGAGGACGCCATTGACGGATGTGACGTGATGTCATGTTGAGACGGTGATGATGTTTTATTGGGAAAGGTGAAGGGGGATTCGGTTAGTTCGTATTCTTGATGGGGTTGATAAAAATTCAATCTGTACTCGAGATGAGTATTCGCGAGGAAAAATGACTTGAGGCGGCGAGTTCACAGTAACTGACCAGCTCAACCGCTAATGATGATGAGAACACGCTGGAGAGTCACTAAGACTTTACGCAACTGGAATTCAACAATCTCAAATAAAAGTACCTGCTTTTTATCTAGAATCACACGGTAGACCTGCGCTCTTCATCGCTCATTTAGGCTTTTCTGACGAAACTAGTCTACGCTACGCCCTGATATCATCTCCACATACGACCATCTCAATACTGATCATATCTTGCCATAAGATCAATTGATTTAGAAGGTAACGATTGGTCATGTTGCAGGTGTGGCTAGCCGGCAAAGGTGGCATCGATTTGTCAGAGTTCCTTGCGAGCTCAAATTTGTGGTGTCTATAGCAGATGGATTATCTTGGCTTCGAAGTTCCTTTTCTAATTGCGTGGGTGTCTCTCAGAATCTGAGTCACAAGATCACATCTGGCCATTAGGTATAGAGATTACTGAGAATTGAGAGACAACCTCGCTCGCTTTTGCAGGTGTGAGAAGTTCAAACTGATAAAGATTATGATGCTTGGACGCATTTCAATTCGTGCCGTCATCGTGAAGCCGCAGTTTTAGCATAGCCAACATAAATTCATGAATGCCCATCATGAATTTGTTAATTGGATTTGGATTATGCAAGATCAAGCCGCTAAAGACTAGAACTTGAGCTTTAGTTCGTTGACGATAACTACTACAACGATGAACGAATGAATGAACCCAGTGTGTATCCAACTCTCAGGTTAAAACATTTTTAGAGTTTTTATGTGCGACAAGCTAGTCTAACAGTTGGCTTTGCGTTATAATTAATGATTTCATTTCAATGAACCAACGCACATACACGCTTCTCATTTCATCAGACGGAAGTAGTTTAAACGAAACTACCGGTCACCGAAACTGAAACCACTGAGGCCATAAAATTCTTCACACTTGTCTCACTTGCCACCTGAATGGTCAATGAGCTGGCCAAAACCCAAGAGGAGCAGAAAACAACGTTCTCGTCGTTGTTGTCTTTGGCCCATAAAACGTCCATCTCAAGCCGGGCGGCAAAAGTTGAATGCATCATTTGCAACGATCAAAAGACTGCGCGACTAGTGGTTCTGATGGTGATGGCCGCATTGCTAAAGTGACTAACCTGTGATTAGGTAGGTTAACCAAGTCGGTGGAATCAATTTGTAGTGGGAGGTAAATGACTGAACTTGTTTGTTGGTCTGAAGCGAGGAATTCTTAGGCCTAAGGGTAAATTTGCCAAAATTTGCAGCATTGAATGGAGGCGAGTCGTTGGTTAGACGATTTGAGTTTAGTTGGCCTTTTTGTTGCTCAAGTTGTTGCCGTATCACTCCACACTAAGGTGAACACATTTTGTTTGTGTATGACTGGATGACTAACAAAAGTCGACAGTAAATCAAGAACTCGCCTTGAGGACGATTACCGTTTTTGCGGGATAGTCAATCTAGAGACGGGCAACAAGTGGCCAAACTAAATAAACTGACCAAGCGAGTGGATTTGAGCAGGCAAACTTATATTTTCATATGATAATGTTACGACTTGAACCCAGTTTACCATTCGTTGTGGTTTGTCCTCTTCACTAGTCCTCATGCTAAGGAGAAGGTCGCGGTCAGTCGATACTTTTTTATCATCATACCGCATTTTGCCTCCGGCGACAACAAAAGAGTAAGAGTCGCGTCTAGTCTGTCGATTACGGATCTATCTAGTCGTTGCTTCTGAGATTTACATTGAGCTTCAGAACCGCAGAAGGTTAGGGTCCCGGTTCTATCGAGATTGCAGTAGTTTACGAGACTAATGGATTGAGATAATTACTTCAGATCGCGTTGATGCAGGTTAAGTTTAGACCGTGTCGAGTGGTGTTTGCGCTCTCGACAAACACCAAATTTAGATTAGTTATCATATTTTTCTCGCCATGCTCTTCGAAAACTGAAAAGATAGTGATTAGGGAAACCTTTCTAGCAAATAAGTCAGAGTGATTATCGTTATGGTGTCTAGTGCTACTGCCTCTGTAGTGGTGTTTGCAGTTGCAGTCACTGATCCCGCCTGGAATATCACGATAACTCTGATTGACTAGGTAGTAGTCGAGAGCAAAGCTTGACGAGCAAAGTTTCCCTCTCTCATTCTTATTTCTCAATCCTCGAGGTTACTCATGATTGTCTTTCTTAAATTCTCTCATGAGAACACTCACTAGTCTCTGGATTCAATCTCTAGAAAGCCTCTAGCTTGATAATAATCCGGCCATCTGATTGAGCTGCCTGATTGATGCCTGACGCAACTAAAAAAGAGACTAGCACCTAGACTGAAAATTTCATGAGTTCTCATGATAACGATTGAGACGACTGCGACCACAAAAACAGGGGACGAGATTACGTCTAAACTAGTTCCATTTTAAATTGCAGATGAGGCGCCGAGGCACTGAGATAAGAAGAAATGGCGGTGATGGTGGTGGTACATTAACAGTGACAAACCGTCGCAGAAAGGGAAAGCGCGCTCCCCGTTGCCTGAGACGTTTTATGAAAGCAAATGGTAAACAGTCGTCAACGCGCGGCTGCCATTTGTTGTGATGGATGAACTTGTGGATCAATCTAATGACCGATCTAATTTCCAGTTATCCTCACGCGAGAAAGATTGCTGACGACGACGCCACAACTGCCTATTGCTGTCCACTTTGCGTTTGTTTGTCTACTGGTGCACTGAGTTGGTAAAAGTGGTTGGGCAAGTGAGGAATCGAATGAAGAGAATAAGTGGCATGGGATCTTGCATTCGTATGCAAGATTAGCGGCGGCGATTTTGGTTTGCGAGAACGAATGTTAATACATGGGCAGTGTTAGAGAGAGAGAGAGAGAGAGAGAGAGAGAGAGAGAGAGAGCTAGCGTAC
>WNKI01000002.1:8349843-8361494 GCA_015350385.1 Aculops lycopersici
AGAGAGAGAGAGAGAGAGCTAGCTGGACCATAGCACTAACTAGCAGCGTAATTGAATATAAATTCCAATGTATAATATATTTGCTCCTCTCGTTTGCGCCTCGACTACTGCTGCATTGGCTTCTCCATTTCGAGCGATTTGCAAGCAGCCCGAATGAGGGAAGAGACTAGTCAGCTATTCGTCTTAAACAGCGACAAGCGTCCAGTTCCTTGCAAAGAATGACGTTGACTACAGTTGCGGCGGTGTCGGCTAGGCAACGCTCGCCATGGCCAGCTACTCGTCTAATCGCTTGATAAACTGATCCCTCGATCTGTCAGCCTGTTGCTTGGTGTTAGTGGTGGTTGTGGTTGTGGTTGAGGATGGCGACATGTGCGCAAATGTTCTTAGCTCAATAGCAGGGTCCATAGACGATCTTCACAGCACTGGGCACACCTGCAACGACAACCAACGTCCGAGATGGCGGCAGTCTCTTACTTGCCTCCTGACTGTTTGCGCGCACCATTAAATATGCGCGCATATGCAAGTGCGCGAGGAGGAACGGCGCCGGCAAGAGATGAACGGCGGCAAGGACCAAGTATGTAGGCGACCGGCCTCCATCTCGCCTCTGACATCTACCTGACTTCTTGTGTTTCAGGTAGCAGTAATGATTGTAAAAGAGGAACAGCAAAGTTGGACTAGGATCCCTTTGGCTGTTGTCTATTCGTGATTCTCTTCTGTTTGCAGAGGAATATCTCATGACACTATGGGACATAAATCAAGGTGTCAGTGGGAGCTAGCTTGCGGCTGGCAAACATTCAACGAAAGGCTAACTACACATACAGCCGCGAATCAGCGATGTTGTTAAAAGAATTCGCTGCTCATACTTACGGGCCAAACAACGATCCTGATCCTCAATTGGACGCTCCTTGCCACAGATGCATTTGTTCTCATGGCAAATCTTGTCGCTTCGGCAGTCATCGCTCGACGTGCACTCGGCCGCGGTGGCACCTGTTTTAGTTCATTTAATATGTTCATTCAGGGTTTGGTGAGAAGGGGAGTTAGTTAATCAATTTACTCTAGCTACTGAGTCGGTCAAGTAGAGAGAAGGGGGGGGTAAGCGCTGATCACACTAAGTAAATAGTGTTAACATTAAAACAAGTCAACAATCGTCGCGCCAAGCCGCGCGGATTAGCCAACGATAACAACAAGAAACCAGTTTGATCTAGGGAGCAGACACTTGTTCTCGAGTCTTACTCTTGTGATGAATGACAGTCATCTCATTCTTTTGAGACCACCACCTTCGCCACCAAAGATATTAACCACAAACTTATTGGAGAACAAAGAGACTGACTTTTCTAACTCACGGCCACTACCTTAAGTCGAAATGAAGAATGTGAATAAAGCACCTCAAGGCAGGCCGCTCAGTTGGGCTTGGCCAGGTGATCATATGCAAAGTATATTCCAAGTGTAGTTGTGGTAGTTTTTGTAGATTTAGAGTATCAATTTACTAGGTGATTACATTAGACTCCTCGCAGTTGGCGGCTCTAATGAAATGAATGCCTGAGGTGATCTATGATTCTGCCAAAGCGACGGGAAAAAATCTTACGCTCTACCATCTTGTATCGCTGTAAGTTTTTACACAAAGTTCAGCTTTGTAAAATGGAAAGGTAAACACTCCCACCAAATGATTGAATGCGCGCCTTGCGAGAACGAACTCATAAAGCGCCCATGATTATTGCTCAGCCTTTTGGTGGGCCTTCAGCGAGTTTGTTGTTTCGTCTGCCAGGTTTAATCGTCGCAGTTGACTTAATGATGATGATGGAATGGAAGGCGATGGAATGTCTGATGTTGCCACCCGCTGTTCCACTGTCGCTCGCCGACGAACCAAATAAAAACAATCTAATTTGGGGTGCAGCTCTAGTTTGGGGCCAGTGCCAGCGGCAACTGAGGCTAGCTGACGACAGACGAAATGCAAGATACGATATCTGCCAGTCATTATTGTGTTAACGATAGTCGCGCGCAAGTTCCACCACTGACTCACTGGCTATGACACATACGAGCTAAACATAGAAGCTGATAAGACCTGAGACAAAACTAAGCGACTAACCTTCGACTTAGTATGTCTAATCCTCTTGATCCATCTCCCCTAATTATCTTCCGGCAAAGAGTGTAACAATTAGAGCAAATACTGGTTGAAACAACAGGACTGAACTCCACGAAATGTAATTTGGCCAACCAGTCAGAAAGCTCGCTCGACGGGGAACTAAGCATTTGACAAGTCAAGTCAAGGTGACCACTTAAATAGTTAGGGCAAAAAAACCAAAGGGGAAAGGCCAAAAATATTGTGGTGTGGCTCGAAAATATAGCGGGTGAGTCATGCGAGTTTTAGCGTCAGAAGTCGTGACAGTAGTTAAACGATTGCCTGTCTGGTTGAAAGAATACAGAAAATAAATAGATAGTCAAGTTCATGAAGACTCTTGATGAAGTCAGCGTGAATGTTACACACTAGACACATGTGCTTGCTAACTCGCTTTGGTTCGTTATTATAACAGACCCACCATCTTCCTCGCGCGAGTGGCGCGACAACTACCTCAAGAGGAAGCAACAGCGGGAGCAGTTGAAGTTACGATAATGATGGCAACAACAACAACAATAACAACAACTTTGCAACTGAAATTAGCGTTTGTATTGTGTTACACTCTCGGGTTTTTTGGCTTCAACTTCTAGAGGGGTTAAAAGGTTTACAGACGGCAGTCTGTCCCTCTAGGCCAGCGGAAGGGTTGAGTTGTGTGGCATACTAAACGACAAATGCAAGAGACTGCTCGATTGACTCTCCTCACTCTCGCTGTGTGTGCAAATCATACGCTCAATTCTCACTCCTCTTCTCTTCTCGAGAATTTTTATCGAAACTCGTTCTCCGAGTCTCTCTTCCCGTCTCTAAGTGCAATAGCTTATAAATATATTCTAAGCTTGTCAGTGGAGCACAGGCAAGTTTTGAGTCTAAAACGGATGAAACTAATGGAATACCACGCAACGCGAGTCAGATGAAATAAATCGAATAGCGAGTCATACATTTTCTTTGTAAAGTGGCTGATGTTGTCGGTGTCAAGCGACCTTTTTGCTCCGGCAACTTTATTGTGTGTGTGTGTGTGTGTGTCGCCGTCGATTGAAAGGAAATGCGCAACTCAGGTGACTGTGTCGTCGAGGTTATTATTGTTGCTGTTGCTTCAACTAAGACTCGGTTTCTCGACACCACCTGTTATGTTGTTGCAGCCTCTGCTATGGTTGCCTGCAGCACTTGGATGGCTGATGTGACTGCTGCACTCTAGCTAGCCCCGAAGGCTCTGCTCAAAAGGGTGGGGGCGCGACAGAGCGACGAACGACGGCGGCAGTGGGATTTCGACGAGAAAGAGAGAAAAGGTAACATCAGAACAAAACACACACTTGCAGGCGAGTCAAACGGTCTCGGTTAAGTCAGGTTAGGTTAACGAGCGCGCGGGATTGTGGGCGAATCAAAACACAGCACCGAGAATGATGTTGGCGACGTCGAAACGTCAAAGTTTTCGGCGTCGTATTCTTAGTTAGTCGTCGCTGAAATTCGCCAACTTCAACGACGAAGCAACAGCCGCGAATGGAACAACAAGTGGTAGACTTGAGTTGGTTGGCTGGCCTCGCGCTCGCTTCCATACAGCCAACGATAAAACAAAACAAAGCGCCGAAGTTTTGCGTCAGGTTCAACTCAGCAGGGCGAGCAAACAAACGAACACAGTTGAGGTTAGATGTCGAGATTGAGTTTGCTGCCATGAGGTGAGATAGAATGAATTGAGTTGAGTTGAGTTTAGCTTTGTAGTCGTCGGGGTTTCGTTGATTTCGTGGAAGTCTTGATGCAAATTGAAATTAAAATAATAAAATTCATAATCAGTGGTGAGGATGAAATTATCTTGCAAGATTAAATTAGCAAATTAAAGGGGAACACTCACCTTCGGCAAAGAGTAGGAAGTTTGAACTGATGGGCAGTAGAGAGAGCAAAATCTTGCCACTTGTTGGGGAATTGTTCCCCTGACTACTTCTAGTTAGTTTTGTTGTTGCTGATTGGAGTAAATTGATGATGGTGCTAGCAAGCAAGAGATTCAAGAGAATCTCGGCCGCAAGTAAACTTGCCGACTTGCTTTTGCTTCTACTATTAATATTTGTGGTTGATTTGTATTTTCTCATTCTGGTAGAGAATTCAACTGACGATACTGAAACTGAAAAATCTCTTGTTGTTCTCGTGCTATAACTTGCTTTGAATTCGCTGTTGGCCTCTTCTATGTGAACCTCGTTGGTATGTCCGCTCATTGGAGTAAATTTTGGCGAGCGAACTTTTCCTCCTCTAGTTTGCGAGTTGTTTTCCATCTCGGCCGCCATCTTGTTTTAGGTGTCCCAAAATTCGCTGTCGTCTTCTGGTTGCCCCGAACGTGCAACTGGCGACGACAAAGATGGCGACGACGATGATGACAAATTCGCTCCAATTTGACTCCTAATTCCTCACTTCTCAATTTGTGCTTATATATATATATATATATATATTGTAATCTGTGTGTTTGTCTTGCTGTTCGCCAAACTTGTTGACTTTCCACCAAAAATTCGGCGAAAAGTTCGCTCGTGCGCGCGCAACGCAAAAGTCAACACTAGCGCTGGTCCGGCGGTCAAACACCAGAAACCAAGACGCCGAGCTGCAACAAGAATGCGAGCGAACTTTCACTGCGGATAGCCCCGCGTGTTTTTGTATTGCCAATTTAAGTAGTGCTTCTCGCTCCTCCTTCGCTCTACACCCAGGCGCCCCTAAATTTATGACTTGCGGCTGGTGTCCGCAATGCAAAGCACGAGGCGCAAACTAGCAAACCCCAATGTTTGCTATCTATTATATTCGCCCGCTCGGGCTTCCACTCCCAACTGATCGGACGGACCGGCAAGTGCCTAATGCGCGCAAACAAGCTTGCAAATTTCGTTCGCTTGCTTGCTCTGTCGCCAGTACCGCGCCGCTCAAAGGCGAAAACAAGTGTTGCTTTCTCCCAACTTGATAGTAGGATTGCAAAACTTTCGCGCACCCTAAGAAAAACTCTCCTCCTTGGATCAACCAACTAAACGCGTACCGGTGTTGGTTGTATTGCACGCGCAGTCGCAACAATCGTCCAGTTTTCTCTCGCGGGTTCTTCAGGTCGGCTAATCAGTTCAACGTGCTTGCTTCTGTCGGTCGGTAGGTCGGTCTTGTTTGTTGTCTTGAAACTTTGCCGCCGAATGACTAACTAACTTGCGTGTTGAAATCCTCTTGTTGGTTATTCAAATTAGAATTTTCTGCTTATTCTGTGTCTTGCGATGAATCTTGCACTGAACCTCGAGTTGAGTCAAGTTAAGTTGTTGCTGTTGTATACTAATTTGGGTGCTTCACGCTTTCGCTACAACTTTGGCTTCTGTTTCTTGGGGTCGGTTTCTTGGTTTGTGATTTGAAACTCGCATGCGACTCTCCGTTTCCAGTGTGTGTTTTCAATTTTAGCTCTGAAAATCTCGGCTATCCGCTTGTTTTTAGCCGCACATGCAAGAGAAAAGCGAACGAGATGACGACAACAACTACCACAACGACGACAAAAACGAATATACTAATACTAAAACTTCTGCCACAGCGACCACGACGAACCTTGCAGTTTGGGACGCGATGAGTGACTAAAAGCGCGACTCGGCGGCGACAACGAACGCCGATGGTAAAAGGCATCGGGCGAAAACAACAACAACAACACCATCCAGTAGCGAGCCTCCTATCTTCCCCTCTTTTTTCTAGACTTTGGTCCCGGTAAAAAGTTGGCTGCTTTCCCCCTTTCGACTCGACGATCTCGCGCAAGCGCATTAGCCGACGGGGTAAGCGTCTTAGCAACACCAACATTCAATTCGAACGCTGAGTCTCGCAACAGCTAGCTCGCATCTCGCTAGCTTGCTTATCTACCAAACTCCAACCTTGAGGCGTGAGCGCCGGCGCATTTGTGCGCCAACATGTGACATCGCAGCGCGGCACGGTGGGTCCAAAGCGATGCCTTGCAACCTGCACGACAACCACCAACACCACTACGATGTCGACATTCTGCTCAAAGTTCGCAGCAAACTCAAACCAATTTGCTGCTGCTCTTGTTCCATTTCCCGCTAACTCATGAGCTTACCACTCTCTCTCTCTTTATGGCCACCTACCTGCTCTAGCTGACTACCGTCTTGCGGGGTCTATTCGAGTCTCTCAGTTGGTTGGTTGAGCAAATAGCGAGCGAGTCAGCGAGCAAACCGAAAGCGAATTACCACAAGCAAGTCGGTGAGTTACCGAGTTAACCGACAAGAAATCGAGCCCATCGATTCCACTTGACACGAGCTTGGCAACTTGTGAATCGGTGAACCTTGGACATCAACGAACGATGGAAAGAGGGTAAAAAGGAGGGGGAAAATCCGCTCGCCCAGCTATTGAGGTCACGTTGAGTCTTGTTTGCGCGCCAGTGCGCGTACATTGCGGCAAATCGACTTCCGCTTTGATGACTGCCGCTATAAACGTATATGTTATCCTATTCATCGTTGTCGGCGGCGTCGTCATTTGTTGGCTTCCCTGCTCGAGTTCACTCTCATGTTTCCGATAGTCATGCAAGCAAATGGAGGCTCCTCTCTCTTACTCTCATCTAACTTTCATATCAGCAGTCAACAGACACGACCTCTGCGGCCAGCTAAACGGCCACCGAGTTACCTGAGAGAAGAGGCCCATAAGCAAGACGAAAACTCTCTCTCTCTCTCTCTCTCTCTCTCTCTCTCTGTATGACCAGCCGCTGCACTTGACAGTCGACGCGCGCCAATCTCAAGCCAGCAACTTCCGGCCAAAGATCCCATCGTATCGTTCTCGTTGCGCAATCTACTCGTGCTATATGATCGACTTGCAGATCGTTCGACAGCAACAACAACATAGTTGATTTTTTTCTAGTTTCACAAGCATTGCAACGAGCCGGCGACCTCCTCTTGATCCTCGTGACTGCAACTGCTTTTGCTGCTGCTGCAGGTTGATAGTGGAGCAACCTGCCAGCTAATGCATCAAATTGAGGGAGGACCTCAGTGTTTGCACCAACTGCAATTCAATTTGACTCCATCGAAGCCGAAATAACAGGACATTTGGTACGAGTCTCGTTTAATTTGGCGCCGATTGTAATAATAAGTGTAATCATCGCTTTAGTATCGGAATCAAACTTTGAACTGCAAATGAGCGACCGAGCGAACGAACCAACAAACAGTAATTACGGTTTGCTCACTTTTTTGTTGCGCTTTTTCTTCTTTATTCGACTAATCTACCGGTCGACTGGTCAAATTGAATTGGAAGGAAACTTTTCCGTTTCTCTCTCTTTCTATCTTGTCTTTCTCTTTCCAACGTTCGAGTTAGTTATTATTTGTTGCCATCAAAGATCATGACTCAAAGTTTGACTTGCAAGTAATAACTCGACTCGTGGGTGCAGTTGGCGCGGGACTCGCTTATGATCAGCCGACTCAAGTGGTTGTTGCCACCTCAAACTGTGGAAGCGATGAAAACCAAGTCAGCGACAAGGATTCTAAGTCCACGGCGCAGCAGAGAGGGAGGGAGATAATAAAAATTAGCTCACCTATGCAGCGGGTTGTTGCCATCGCGAATAGCCGCAACCACAGATTTCCTTTTTATTCTACCCTCACCTGCTGAACGCGAGCTAATGTTAAGAGTAAATTCAACGGCGGTTGCAATCTCGTGAAAAGATGTGCGAATTTGTGTGAGTCCACCCAAGAGTTTGAAGCGGGGGTCAAATGTGAGTTTAGCAACACAAAAGTCGCCACAGTTCCGAGGCTCTCCCTTACGTAACTCGACGCGCCAATTGGTTTACTGGAGCAAAGACTCCTCTGTTCAACTGACTGCTCATCGCGGGTCATTAGTAAGCAAGCGAGTGCGAGTAGTTTGCGCAAAACTATTATTAAATGTACGTTAGCTAACTTTCACTAACGCAAACTTGGCCAGCCAGTTACTTGCCACCCTGACGATATAAAGTCGCGCCAGCAGATAGCTAGATAGCCGGACTTCATATCATTGTTATTATTACGAGTTTTTCTGCTTCAACAATGAGAAAAAAACAACCTAGAAGCCGCTGCAATGACAACTGTAACAGCAGCAACCACCGACCGTTCGATTGAAGCCGAAACGCGGAATATGAAACTCGTTGCTCCAGATTCACTCTTCCTTTACCGAGTTACGCAATCGCGCGCTTCTACTTTTCTCTCTTTCTCTCTCTCTCTCTCTATCGCTTTACCACTACCACTAGCACCGCTACTGTTTCTATGCCACGAATACAACTGCCACTCAATTCAACTGTACGATCGACCGGCTCAACTAGCTTGCCAGTTGTTTCCCTCTATCTGGACACACAGATTCTAGCGACGGTAGCAGCGGCCTAAGCTTAAAGCACTGCACAATGACTAATGGTCGATTGTGTCCATTTCACCCGCTCGTTGCTCAACTCTTTCCTGTTGTCACTGTCGCCTGTTCGGCTCACCAAATTTAGCAGCAGTAGCGGTAGCGACGATGTGATTCCACGAGCTCAACGACCATACAGTTAGCTGGTATGGTCGGCCGACGGCAATGAGTTGAGTCATTGGATAATAAGAGTTAACAGCAACCACAACAACAACCACTTGCCACGCGAATCCTCGAGGCTATCGATGGCCACTAGCTCGCCGCTGCTGGCTAAAGTTTGTTGTTATTGGATCAAGTTGCAAACTCTCGTCGAAGTGGTCGTTTATGTTGCCGCTGTTGTTTTCTTCGCGATTCGCAACTCGCTACTCGTGGGCGGCCTACAGGGTTTCGGTTCAAGTTCGCGTCCTAGTGGGCAAACTTTTGCATGGCTATTGTTGTTAAGCTAGCTTCCAAAGGCGGATGTTCCAAACGATGGAAACAGCAAAAAGAAACAACAACAATGGCAACGGCCGCCAAAAACACGGGTCGCCAGACGCTGACTTGTTTGCAAGTGAGCAGTCAGCAATTGGCAAGCGAGTTGCGTTGGCCAACTGAATTCGCTTGAACTGGCGCTCGGGTTGTTGGCTCGAGTTGCTAATTTTGCTTTTAGTAAGTAGCCAGCTAGAGCCGATCCCAAAAATCGGATTGGTTGTAGTTGTTTGTAACTTTCAACCTTGCGATGACGACGACTACTACTACTACTACTACCACTACTACTCAATGAAAGAGAGATAAAAACGAAACGCGAAACTCTCCAATCGAGGGGAAGAGAGAAAGAGAAGGCAAACTTTAGTTGAGCGAAGAGGAGGAGAAGCTCAATTAAGGCGACGATAGGCAAGGAATTAGATGGTGATGGAAGTTTACACTTGTATCACAAGAAGTTTAAGTGAGCTACTTACTGTAGAGGATGTATGCTTGCTCGAGTTGTTGACTTTCAATGAGAGAGGAAATTGGGAAAGAAGTCGCAAAAGTTATGATGACAGACACTGCGACAGGCGCCATAATGTTACCGTTTCAACGGGCGACTTTGACTTTTAGTCGGAAAAGTGGAAGGCCCAGACGAAGTCTTTGGTGAACAGAAGCTACAGATATATATTGCCAATCACTCAGCTAAATGGATTGGTTCTCTCAAATCCATCACAGTTTTCCATTTCAATTCTATGACGAGTCATCGTAAATAACAACACCAACTAGAAGAGATAGAAGATGTTTCTTACATCATGTGGCATGGAATGATTGCGTTTCAATTTCCATTTCCCCGGAAAGTCATTCGAATATCTCTTCTTTAACCAACGAGCCCCTACACCAGCTTCCACATCTACCCTGTGCGTCGTCTAAAGGTCGCCGGCGACTCCACATCTACTTACCGGTGATTTATTCACTAGACATGTGATCTGGATGATGGTTGAAATTGATCAGTTTGACGGAATTTCATGGCAAGCTAATTGTCGTTCGAGTCTCGAGCACAGCACGCGCCCTTTTGTCGCCGCCACTCTCCTCCCACTCGTCCGTCGCTTAGCGATATCCAAAGCAAGCAAACCGCGAGCATTTGGCCAGAGTGAAGCTCGGCAAGTTACGCGCAATTGAGCAGCAACTCGGCGAGCTAATCGTGTGCCAGACGGAAGTTTGCGTTCCGCAAACTTGCGCGCCCCGCTGACGACCCACTCGACTTTTCTCTTTTGGCTGCTTATTTTGGTCCGTTGGCCACTTGATCAACTTCCGCCACGCGACGACCGCACCCCACGGCCGCAGCGCTCGTCTCGACGCACCGCTGGCCACTTTTACGGCCAAGACTGCGATTGTTTTGTCCCATACCGCAAGGTTCTTCTCCATCCACTAGCCTGTGTGACTCGACAAAATCCGACGAAACTCAACTTGACTTGACCAGAGTGATGGAAGCAACGACGACTGAAGCGACAACATAGAAGCTGCAACTCGGAATACTTGGTAACAGAGAAGGGAAGATTGATCGAGGTGGAAGCGGCGAAATGTTTATTGGTACTCGTGCACAACATCAGCCTCGGGTGCCAACAGAGAATAGGGACGATTCTGACTAGATGACGACGATGATGACGGTGATGATGTTGCCGGCAACGACATGCGATCATCATGAAAGCGGCCAACTCTGGCGAGTTCATCTACAATGTTGGCCGCTACTGATACGGTTGCGTAATTTCAAGCTGCAATAGTCCATCAACCACTGGTCGATTGCCTTGACGTAACGCACGTCCGAGCTTGGAGCTGCCAATAAGCTAGCCTCGCATTTATCACTTGGCTTTTATCACAGTGGCCATTGAGTTGATTTGAGTCAAGTTAAGTTTGGTTTGGTTTGATTTGATCGAGAATTGCAAGGCTATAAGACGGAGGCAATAGAATTTTCCTAGCCATTGGCTATCACGCTCAAGTCTTCCTATCTATCAGTCACTTTCCTTCATTGTGGTTGCTGTTGTTATTCTTTCTACGCTGAGGAAACCTAGTGAGATCACGAAGCTCGGCCACTGACTTGTCGCAGTCCATCGTATTGGCTCCACTTCCAGTCGCTGCGTTTACTGTTGCTATTCCTACTTGTCAATAGTAGATTGCCACAAAAGAGGGGCAATTAGTCGACTAAGAGGAAGCAAACTTGCGGTTCGCTTTGATCGATTCAAATGCATTCACAGTTTTCAAGTGGATCATCACTCTCTCCTTCTCCCTGAAATTATCATAATCACGATGGTCATTTTGTGGTGGTCGTCAACTTGATGATTATCATGATTGCCAATCAAGATTATTGAGATTCACCCCCTCAAATAAGACGAGTTTTGCTTTAAAGCAAAACAAACTAGCCTCTAGGCTTCTGTGTCCTCGTGACTCCATTTGGTTGTTTGACAGCGATTGGCAAAGTCGGAACTACATTAGCATTGCTAAATGGCTATGCGCGTTCATATTTATCGTTACTGAAAACTACTCTAAGTGCACAAGGGAAGAGAGAGAGAGAGAGAGAGAGAGAGAGAGAGAGAGAGAGAGAGAGAGAGAGAGAGAGAGAGAGAGAGAGAGAGAGAGAGAGTAGTAGAGTAGTAGTAAGTAGTAGTAGTAGTACGTACGTACGTAGTACGTAGTACGTACGTACGTACGTAGTACGTACGTACGTACGTACGTAGTACGT